>CABFVX010002782.1:0-11678 GCA_902151425.1 Timema shepardi | reverse complement strand
TACGTTGATCCAATGAATTAGCCGACGTGACGAGAGTGCGCTGTGATCCAACGGCCCTGATGGTGTCCAGCAGGATTCTGTATTTCTTCCAAGCGGCCCAGCGAATATATACTATGAGAACCCCACGTGATGGGGTGAAGAGAAGGGGAAAAGATCCTTTTTATTCTGGAACATTGACTCGCGTCGGCCAACATCGTTCACGGCGCTTTCAGTTGATTGTAGTTCGTTGTCCGGCGCGGAGCTCTTGCCTGAGGTCACGCCCAGCCAGTTCCCTCGATGTTGTTGTTTTCAGCGGGGCATCAGACTCGACGGAAGAGTTGGTGAAGTAGGTATGTAAACAAACACACAAATGTTACGGGCGTAGCATTCAACACTATTATCTCATTTGTTAACTCTTGGCGACTTGTTTGTAACACAAAAACTATTCGTGTTTTACATTTGAACGGGGCTAAGCCAGATTAGCCCGTTACAAACTTTGTGATCTTTTGTTTTACAGATATAATACTTGAATTTTAATGCAATAATCTTTTTAATGTCATAGAGTAAGTAAGTTTCTCAAAAAGTTGATGTTATTTTTCCTTTAACCTCTTAGGAGAAATGTTTGTACAGCAATGATCTATCTCTTTAATTTTAGACTCAATAGTATTTTCTTAACTATTATTGGTGAAAATTTTTAAATGAGGAATTTAATATTAATGCGCTGAACTGAAGATGTGCAACCACTAATAAAATGTTGAAAAGATTAACCGGAAGTTGAACCTTATGGGCCCAATAGCAACCTTTTTATTGGTCCAAATATACAAATGTTGACTTTAATCCTTTAAAAATAAAATTATAAAATTTAAATCCTGGAGTCAAGAAATGTTTTACGTAAGTATAGCTTAATTTTTGCTTGGGTTTGCTAGTGTATATTATTTCGTTTCATATATAATATTATGTGTTTTGAGTAAATATCTCAATTTTTAGACAATGGAGCGAGAAAATCAGTGCGGAGTTCTGAACCATCTTTTTTTCAACAATGAAAACATTTTACTTTATTACTATTATTATTAGTATTTCAAAGTTATTAATAGTATTAATCAAAAATAACAGTTACAGATCACATACAGTTTTGTATGAATATATTATTTAAATTTTGTTAGATGTCAAAAAAGTTCCTTTATATATAAATTGTACTGTAGCTTTCTTTGCCGGCCAAGTGATCAGGATGAGAATAGATTTCCTTTAACTGTATCACACTACCTATTCAGGATCTACACATATATCTTAATTACACTAATATATAGGGATGAGAAAGGTATGATTCAGAGGAATTTACCCGCATTCAAGTATAGGGAGTGTGGGAAACCATTTATATAAAACAGCATTATTACACCTGTCTTGAGATTCGAATCCCAACATCCCAATTAGCAACAAACTATACTAAATAAGCCTGACATTCAGACAATGTTCCCAACTGCACAGGCAAGATATATTTTCTTTTAATTCCTTTGTACCAGTCAAATCACTTTGCAGTTTTAAAGAAATCATAGCTTTTAGTTTCCAAAAAGTCAAGGTGTTCAGAATTAATGTATTCATAATTTATCAGTGAAAATGTTGTATGCATTCTGAACATGAATCCAAGTTACATTTGCTGTTAATTTTTTCGAATTTCAAGATCTATGAGGGGGTGGAGCAACTAATTGTTACTAATTTGTGTAAACATAATCTTTAGTGACTATGATTACTCATAGTGACTACTTTTTTTCTTGCCAATTAAATTACTCATTAAATATTGGTTCTATTTAACAAACATGTGTTAGCACAACACACTTAATTAGTTACACTAATATAAACAGAAATTTTTTAAATACCATTCATTTGAAAAAATTAAAGAATAAAAACCAGAACTATTTTACCAAATAATTTATAAATTATTAACAATAAAGAAATTTAGTTTATAACCTGAGCAGGTGGTAAGATGCGGTGATAAATAAAAAGTCTCAACACCAACAATATAGACATGAAGCCTTGGTTGTTAAGCAGCCATATGCTCGCCAAATAACATGCAGGGACTGGTGAAAGGGAAAGACAGTCTGTTGGAACTGAGGCAACTTTGCAGAAGTAACATAATATGTTTAAGGTAAGAGTATCAAATTTACATCTGGGAGTGTGTATGTGTGTGTGTGTGTGTGTATATATATATATATATATCCAATGGTGTCGCTAAGCCTTATTAGTGAGGGATAAGGCTTCCTAGATATAAATTTAAGCCAAGTCAAATAAAGTTTAGGCTTGATGTAAAACACTTTTGTGTTTAAAACGTTGTGTTAACCTTGAGTTTTGAAGTTTTGGATTTGTAGAAATGCAGGCCCTTTAATCAAAAGCAAAAGTTGGTAGATATTTTTGATCTTTTTTAACAATAAGATGATCATGAAAAACAAGGTTTAGCAACATTCTTGTGATAACAATAAAGAACAGTGGTAATTTGTTGTATTCATTTTAGAATGTACAAGCATTTATATACTGCCCAAATAAAGCATTATAATGGGTTTGTGATAAAAACTAACCTAATCTTATTATAATTTGTGTTTATTGAAAGCCTCTGCCAAGCTGGTATTCTAACAAGGTCACTGTATAAAAACGACAACCTTTTGTTTTTCTGAATTAACCAAGCTGTTAAAGAATAAAAATCTAGGAAGCTATCAAACAGTGGTTAGAAGAGGTTTCTGGTAATGTTTAATTAAATTCACAAACATTAAAGCAAATTTTGATATTGTATTTAAATAAAATCCAACATTACAAGGTACATAAAAATTACAAATTGCAAAGTAAAAAAGTTTACATCTCTGGCAATGCAATTAATTTAGTTCAGAGAGACAAAATGAAAATATAAACACAAGTTCTATTAGAAACACAGTAACATACCGGTACAAACACATCTCTTCACATAAACCTTAAATTTCCAATTAAATAATTAACAAGGTACACAAAACAAACATGAAACTTGGAAGAGAAAAAGTAAACTTACATAAGCATAATTATTACTTATCTTAGCAAAATTTTAAACAGTTTTATGAGTAACAAAAAATCTATTTTTATTTCAAAGTTAATGAATATCAGACAATTATTTTTCAAATATGCACTATTTAGATGTTAATGATGAAGCCAGCTATATCAATACAATTTAGCTAATCACATTTTCCTATGTTAACTAATGGCGCTTTATAGACAAGTTTTATTTTTATTGATTTTTTAAATATATTTTGTGGGGACATTGCACACTAAAATTTTCAGATACATGAAAACAAAATTGGTTGGTAATTATAAATCTCATTGCTCCTTGTTTGGGAAGTACATTAAATCTGAGTGGTTGGGTAAAGAAGGATATAATTTGAGCTTTTTAAATTGTGGTTGGTTTTCTTTAGTTGAGATTTAACTTTTAACTAATCATTTCACCGATTTATTCATATGCTGGTACTTTGCTGGAGAACAATTTTATAGTGCCACTGAGAAAAACACTAAGAAAGTTTATAATAACTATCCCAAATAATTGTTTTTCGGCTCTTGAAGCCAATAAAACAAATTCAAAGATGGGGGAAATCAAATCTAATACAAATGTGAACAAAATCTAGATATAATTTTTTTAAACTATTATTCAGATAATCAACCTACAGATTAAAATTGTTGCGCTCCTTTTGGCAACTTGAGTCCTTCAACACTAGGATCGCTGCGGTTAGTCCTATCATCACCCAGCAGTGACACTAGTGAAACCCAGTGTAAGGTTGAGTGTCTGTTTCTTACTTGTCTGTGCCCTTGTCAAATTGAAAAATATTTTCTATCTCACCATTATGTATTTCAATATATTTATAAAATAGAGTAACGCCATGGAATTATAATCATTATGTTAGTATTTTCCTTCCTGCATTCAGTTGAATTGTTGAGTTAATTTAGTTTTTAGCTCTGATAAATTGGTAATTTTGAATTACGAAAGCTATAATATAGTGATTTTTCACCTTCCAGCAAAATATTTACCCAGAAAATTTTTATGAAGCCTCTCAATCAGCTGAATTATGGGTTTATCCATATGATATTTACTCCAGTTGAGCATATTATAAACTAGTTTAACTATGATAAGAAACCTGATATTTTAAGGATTACTAAAGAGTTAAAAATACATTCATAACTTTATTACATGCTACAACTATGTTTTATTCTTATCAAAATATGCTTCTAATGCAAATACGGAGTGTAATTTTATAATTTCACCTTAATCACAAAGCTAAACTAAACAAATCTAGAAGAAATGTCTCAAATTTGATTCAGTCGAGATTTCACAGTTTCATTTGACCCAGAAACATTTTCCACCCAGAAAATTATTAATAATATTTTAAGCCAGCCAAAGAAGAATTTTATGAAAAATCAAAGTTGCAGCGGGTCAAAATCAAAATCCTGCTTCCTGAACTAGAATTAATCGTAATATTTACAAGTTCAAATAGATTTAACTGATGTTCAATGAGTTTATTTTTAAATTAATTTTTCACAAAAGTTTTCCTATATGTATGCTTTTTACTATGGTACTTTATAAGAAAAAAAAGAATAGTACTCTCCACCCTTTACCAGTATTACAACAATTAATTAGTGTTAAGATTATGTGTCGCTTAGATAAAATATTAAAGTATATTTTTAAAAATAACAGCTAGACAGAGAAACTGGTCTCAGGATATTTTTCAGCATATACAAGAAAATGTTCACATTCATGGTTGTATTGATTGGAAATAAACAGCAGATGCTCCATCATTTTATAGTACAAGGTGATCCACTTAATTGTAATGTTATGTCACTGAGGTCAACTCTATCCAACACCTTTGAATTTAAAGTTTTATGATTTATTACAAATTATTTGTATGTTGAATCTAAATACTCCATTCAAAAGGGTTATAATTAATCAGACTATGGCCCAGTTTAAAACAAACTGTCCATTTTATAAATGGTCAAAAATGCAACAGCTTTAAATTGCATAACGAGACAACACAATCAACAGGGATCAGAACAATAGTCATTGATAGTCTTTTGAGGGCAAAATAACGGTAATAAATTGTGTTCTAGCATGAATTTTTAAATAAAATTGAAAAAGAGATTTAATTTTGTATTTTTTAAAGGGGCTTTAAAAGTGAGATTATTAACCTAACTCCTGATACAAGTAAAGTGGACTTCAAACCATCCCTAATTCTCATGACATAAAGACTAATTTTGACTTGCCAAATTTTCTCAAAGATGGTTAATGTATAGATTCCGCATGCTCACCATTATAAAGGCTTTTTTTTTTTAACTGAGCCTCCTCAAAATAAAGTTTCATGTAAGTTGACAAAAATTATATAGAAACAAGAGTAGGGCTACTTAATTTTCAAATGTTCCATATTTTCCAACCCGGTCCAAATTATATATATAAAAAAAAGATGGATTGTGTTTGTTCAAACAGCTATTTACAGTTTTATTTCTAAAGTTAATGTAAAATATTATTTTATCAATACTCAGATTCACAAGAAGTTAATTTTAAACAATTGCAATAATTATTTAAGTGAACTAAATTAAAATTGACAAAACACACACCTACATAGGCTATACCATTATTTTTATAGGAAACCCATTTTCCACCTCCATCAATAATTGAAAATCACCAAAATTTAACAGTTTGTTCTTTTGATTTATTAAATAATAAAGTTCATCTAAAATGTTATCATAAGCTTCCTTATAGATTAATGTAAGGGTGTGCTAAGACCAATTTTTCAATTTTAAGCAAACTCAAATTGATTATAGGAAATATTTTTGAAACCTAATCGAAGATCAAATATTATTGTTTAGAAACTGTTTTATGCTTGAAAAAATATATTTTGATTATGTAATAAAATTACTTAGAAAATGATTTAATGCACAATTGTTTCTAATATTTAGTTTAATTCTGATAAATCAACTTACAATTCAATTACTTAAGATTTTTTTCGTGTGAATATTAACTTGTACCACTCATAGTAGTTCATAATGGTAATAATTGACCATTATTGGTGAAGACTCATAATTGTCGAAGGCAAAAATTTTTTTTAGAAGCAAAGTCAAAGTTGATATTTGTTATGAAGCAACATCTTTTAAGTTTCAAAGTTTTGCACACCCCTAAACATGAATAATAAAACAGACTAAGACTAAATATAACTGTAATACTCTACCTCACCATTGTGGCAACATGTTTTCAGTTTTGGAATGATAGGCTTCCAATGAAAATCAGACTTTGAGTGGCAAAGTTTCAAGCAGAAAAGACGAGAAAACATTCAAACTTCTAAAATAAATAGAACAACCGTAGATCACATTTTCAAAGTTGAGACAACCACCACTAAGATGATAATGTAAAGAAAATAAAAATAGATGAGGGTTGGCAAGAACAACATATAACTTAGTAATTCAAAATATTAACATTTATCAAGGTCATTAGTGCCTAATAGTAATATAAACTTAATCATTGCAATCTTAAAATCAATTTGTTTTTTGTTTTCTCATCAGATTCCACATTTAACCATTTAAACTGTCAAAAAAAAGTTTTTTAACTATCTGAATGAGAATGTTGCTTCAAAAGTTGTTAGGTGCAAACAAAATTTAATAAAGCATGGCTGCACTAAAAGCCACTTCTTTAATATAATTTTTTTTTTGAATGATTATCTTGGCATATTGAGTGAGGTTAGTTCTAGCCAGAACCTCACATTTGTGAAATTTGTGCCACTTAAGATGTAATATTTCTCAATTTACTACCCAAAAATATTACCCTACTCAATGTAACTTAAGAAATGGCACTGTTTTCTTAGATATGGATATAACACTTTAACCTCCCACACTGTTGCATGATCTTCCTTCTCAATCAATAATTTTAGCTTGGCATTGAAATGCTATCAATGTGTTTAATAGTCTATTTCTGCAATTCCCAAACTTTTTGAATGGTGTAATACCCCAATAAATCTCATAATTTGGAGTACCACCAAGATGCTTTACTATTTCAGTAGTTTTAATGGTGTCCAGGGATATATTATGACAGATTGTGCAACAGCAATGGCTGCCTTGAGCTTGAATCAGTGTCACCACCCCTCCAATTATTGTCTTAGTCCCTCTTAATTTTGGCCCTTGGTCCAAATATATTTATAAACTTGATGAGGCCCTATCTTTGTCAGACTTTAATTTGCTTGTTATTTTTGGCTTCTAAACGACATACCACAGTTTGGGAATCGCTAGCATATAAAATTAACTAATTATTTATGAAAAAAACTTTACTTGTACCAAATCTCAAATTCAAATTAGGTATGTTGAAATCTATAAAGGATCATTTGATTGTGCTTTAAAAGGTTTAAAGCCAAACTATCCAATAAAGGTGCTAGTTAAGATTTAAAATGTTAGCAGTCACAATATAGCTTAGTATACCAATATAATTAAAACTATTTGTAGATAATAACTATCACATAATACTATCAAGCCAGTTCATTTACCTATTGAATCATTGAAGCCGACAAACCAGGATTTTACTTTACTCAAACAAGAAGTGTCCTCAGCTTCTGATAGTTGTAAGCCTGATGTCAACATGCCCCTTTTCCCTTAAGCTAATCATTACTTAGGATCACTGTAAACATTTTAGGATTTTTTTGGGGGGACAAGAAATGTTTCCATTGCAACATTTTACTTTTCACAATACTTTAATGTAAATGAACAAGAATTTATGCCATTGCATGCTATTTACAATTTTAATGGGTTACGGTACTTTAAAACCACCTTTTGAATTTTACACACATGCATTCAGAGAAATAACTATTTTTGAAATTAGGTTTTAGTTTGCTCTTACACCTACATGGGTTTATCATAAGCTAACTTTTGCCTATATTTCAATGTAGGTTTCCTGCGTTGTATTATTCATCATAAAATTACCCTAAAATCTTTCAAAATAAGCTTACTTTCAAAAATTGAACAATTAAAAAAAAAATCTAATTGTTGAAAATGAGTTTAAATTATTTTTGAAACAAAATTTAAAGCATGTCACTCTACTTTAAATTGACTAGAGGTACACCTTTAACATAATGTTGTTTTCATCTACTACAAGCCAATATTCTATACAATTAAATATTGAAATGTGAATTTTACTCAAAGTTGGTTTTAGAATAAATTTATCCAGTCCTGCAGCGTGTCTTACATGGGAGAAATAGTAACATTTTACATTGAACACTTACCTGAATTTTTACACAACTATACAATCTGGTAGTCATTCCAATGGAGGAAATAGCCTCGCTACAACTTTTGTAATTAGCTATTTATTCTAAATTAAAAAAAAAACTTAGGATCTATTTCACATTTATAAATGGTTCAGGTAAATTAAATACATTTAATTTATACACACAAATCAAAGAGCAATAAGCTTTAACGTTTCACAACAAACATTTTGAGGGCTAAGTAATACTTTTAAGATTATTATTGGGGCCTAAGACAAATGTTCTACCATTAAATGCACAAAATACTTAAAAGTGATGCCCATTGCACGAGATAAATGACCATGAATTCACACAGAATACTTTGTGTACACATAGCATTTGTATGGTACAAATAACAACCGAGAGTTCAATGTGAATACCACAATAAAGAACAGCACTTTAGACAATCAATATCTTGTGTTCACACATCAATAAAGTAACTAATAAATTTAGTATAATAATGCAAAACAATAACTTAAGAGATATACAGTCTCATGCGAATTAAAAGCCAATTTATTAGACGAACGAAATTAAATAATAAATGAGGTTGCCAGTATTTTATTTAATGCTAAATTAATTAGAATATTAAATACCATAACCAAGTAAAAGGATACTTCATTCTTCTCGAGATTCTTCAAAAGAAATTAGACGTCAAATCAGGATTAAGTTAGTAATTGCAACACTTCTAATACTCATACAGCTAAATTAAAAAAAAAATTAATCAAAAAGGCTATAAAGATTTAGATTTAGATTTTAAGTAACTTAATAAAAACTTTGTGGGGACTACAATAAATATGGTTTAAAATATGATCAATGTGTGAAAGAAAATTGAACTATTTTGTTTCAAACCAAAATTAATAGATAAGCTAGAGTCTAACTTCTTCTAAAGAAGCGGATTCGTGAAAGTTATGTCTTAGTACAAAATTAAAATTAATCAAAAACACAAAATACTTTCTATACAGTAATGAAGTTGATAATTGTGTTTCAAAATTATAATTATGTTTGAAAAATATTATCTTTTGGCTTGCATATGCAGTACAGTGCAATTTAGGTTAAACAAGAAATTAGATATCGTAGCAGCTCAGTTCATACATTAAAATTTACACAGAAGCACAGAAATTACATCAGAAGTACTCTGGAAAGTAGCGAAATAATAAAAGTTAAGAAATTTCCCATTGTGACTTCTTGAGACTCTATTGAGTCACACTCCTGGATAAGTGTACATAACATTGTGCGTCCACGTTTATGCAGCCAGTTCAGATTATGATTGCTGCCACACACACAAAAATTAGGTTACAATAGTTTTGCACTGTTCTTGTTTGAATGCTACACAGGAGTAAGTTCAATGGCACACAAGTTATGACACATCTTGATCTTCCACATCTTGTACCTGTTCCTTGGTCTCCGCTCCACCATCACCTTGCATGTCTGATGTCCACAGGGTCAAGTTGTCTCGCAGCAACTGCATTATGAGGGTCGAGTCTTTGTAGCTTTCTTCACTTAGGGTATCCAACTCGGCGATAGCATCATCAAATGCTGCCTTTGCCAACCTGCATGCTCGATCAGGGGAGTTTAGTATTTCGTAATAAAATACTGAAAAATTCAGTGCTAGGCCTAGCCTAATTGGGTGTGTGGGAGAGAGCTCGGTTACAGCTATATCACTTGCAGCTTTGTATGCAACCAGGGAATTCTCTGCAGCCTCTTTCCTATCATTACCAGTAGCAAATTCTGCCAAATAACGATGGTAATCACCCTTCATTTTGTAATAAAATACCTTGCTCTCTCCAGTAGATGCGCTGGGAATGAGATGCTTATCCAAAAGCCCTAGGATATCGGAACAAATATCTCTTAATTCTTTTTCTACTTGCGATCGATAGGTTTGAATCATTTCCAACTTATCCTTGGCTCCTTTGGTTTCTTCCTTCTGTTCAATGGAGCTGATGATCCTCCAGCTAGCTCGTCTTGCACCGATCACATTCTTATATGCCACTGACAGCAAGTTGCGTTCTTCGACGGTGAGTTCGGCATCTAAAGAAGCCACTTTTTTCATGGCTTCTACCATCTCATCGTACCTCTCTGCTTGCTCAGCGAGCTTAGCTTTATACACATTTTCATCCCTATCCGCCATTAAGGATAAATTTGGATATTAAACTTTAATACGAGCGCAAGAACAATTTTGCACGACACTACTCGCACACAATTGACAATATGGCCGCCGTAGCCAGGCACATGGAAGATGAAGGAGGTGAGAAGAACAACGAGGAAGAATTCACACGAAGCTTTCGAGGGTGGAGTTTTGGTTCAGATCTACTTATTAACAGTCAGTTATATAAATAAATACACTCGGATATTTATAAAATACTATTAAAATATCAAATTGGTCAAAATGTTACAAATGTGCAAATGTAACTAATATTTTTAATAATTTTTAGCTACATATAGCCTCTATGAAAAGTAACAACCAATAACACACGTTGGCGTCAATGACGTCATTAATATCGAGCTGTTTCATTGGCTATTTATCTAATCTTCTTTTTCTCAGCAAATAGAAAATGAAATCATCGCTTAAAGCGCGACTGTCGTTAATTAAAAAATAAATTTAAGCAAAGAAGAGAAAGATATTGTCAATCAATAGTTAACTTAAAATTGACATCAACATTTAACCAAAGAGACTAGTAACGTTTATATTCATAACTATTACCTCCCAATAAAAACTTACTGGCTGGTTGACTGAATTATTAAGGCTGCAATAAATACCAAAGCATCAATTCAAAGAATTCATTTCATGTAATATAAGGATGGTGAATATAATAATGATTAAGCTTAAAATATGGGTCGTCTATAAACCACGTAACTCTTGGGGGAGGGGATCTCTAATGTCAACGTGCTGTTACATGGGGGGAGGGTGGGGTACATCAAAAAGTTACGTGACACAGCTCTTATTCTCAATTTATAATGTTAAAAAAAACATTAGGCCTATTTTCCATGTTTACACCTTTGATAAAAAAAAATACTTATAGCTAGCTTCCAATCAGTAGTGGATTTAGGTTTGAGGACGCCCTAGGCCCAAGACGATATGGCGCCCTTTTTTTTTGTAACAGTATATATATATATATATATGTGTTTGTGTATAAAATAATGAAAATAACAATAATAATAAGAAGAAGAAATCTAATTCAGGTATAAATTAAACATTTATTTTTTTAACATAACAATTAAATATAGAATTAATAATAAATTGCTTGTAATTAAAATATAAATTATTTTTACCTGATTAATCATATAATAAATTTTTTTCTTGCTTTCGTCCGTGCGAAAATATCTATGACCTCCTCATACTTAATTTCTTGAACCAATTGTGCTTCAATGTTTAGTAATGCAAGTGCATTTAGTCTGTCTTGTTTCATACTTGCACGCAAATAA
>CABFVX010002781.1:81710-104191 GCA_902151425.1 Timema shepardi | reverse complement strand
CGAATCCTGGATAGCTCAGTGGTAAGAGCAGTGGCGTACTAAGCCGAAGGTCCCGGGTTCGATTCCCGTGTCCAGGTGTCATTTTTGAATTTTCTGAATAAGACAGACATATAGACTGCATTGAAAAAAATATTTTTTCAGGTTTAATGTGTCATGAAACACCAAAATCCATCAAAATATTGAGTTCAATTCGTGCGACAATTACAATACTTTCTATACCCGAGAGGTATGAGAAAATAAAAATAGATCTGTTGATTCAAACACAGTTTTTTTTAAATGTATCTTTTTAATAATTGCAATTGAGATTAGCTATTTAAATTTCTCAAATATGTATTTGCTTTAATAAATAATGAAAGGGATCATTTTGAAGCAGTATAGATTATATTAGATTAATTTCCCCCTCCTTCCCCCCCTTACTTATAAAACAATTACACCCATGACTGTTTCCGGCCTGTAGCCTAGGTCAGTTTTTTATTAAAAACCATATAATTGAAATGGGAATTGTCAATTTAACATTACTTAACGGGCGTTCTCTACGAAGCCTACAAAAGGAGCAAGGGACTCAGTTAAGGAAATGAATTCAATAATATAACCTAAAATTCTTTTTAAATTTCAACTATTCAATATTGTCAATTTTTCAAATTTAACTTATTCTATTCACTGCTTCAATTGTATAATTTATAAATATCATCCTAGTCATGAACAATTTTTAGATATAGTATGATTAATCTATAATTTTAATGTAATATATGTTCATTTGTCTAATGACTCACATTTTAATGTGTTTTTTAATGTTTGTTATTTACATGTTGTTCAATGACATTTTTAAAACTTAATTCTATTTAATGTATCTTTCTATATAATAATTTACATTCATCATTGGTTTTAATATAACTGTTAAGTAATGTTAAATTGACAATTCCCATTTCAATTAGCCTCTTTGATTAAATATTAAAGTTCTTTATCACTTTATAAAATCTTTCTTTTTATCTTTATCCTAAATAATAATTCACATTGAATTCTACAAGCATTGATAATCTAATTTAAGACTAGGATAGGCACAACATCCAGTCCCTGGCAATTAATTCATCACTGTAAAAATGTAAACCCACATTTCACCAATGATAAATTTTTCGGCCATGCCGGGAATCGAAACCAAGCCCCTTAGTTCAGTAAATAGACATGCTACCCTCTGAGCTAAAGTGTTAGATACTTATTTATAAAACAATAACATCAATAATACAAGCATTTGAATATGAACACATATCAGAAAGTATCATGTGTGATTATTGCCTCATAGCAACAATTTGTGAAAGTATCAACAACATAATTATATAGAGACGAGAGGACTTTTAAGACACCCTGTATGCTTGAGGCTAGCAATTTTTTTTTAAAGCTTTCAACTCATTCTACTTCAATTTTATTTTAATAGAGAGTATTTAGTATAACTAGTAAATATAAAATTTACTGATCAATCTCTATCTTCTATATGATTATTGGTATGAAAGAAAGTATTTTGGTGGTGCTGTATAAAGAGTGTGATTTCAACTGTCAATGTCAGGTGTCACTACATAGCATGTTAATATAACACAACCCTTAATTGTGTATAGTTAAAAATGGTGCTGTTTTAGTGGAACGTTTAAAATAAGAGTAATTAGTGACAGATTAAAGGTTAAGGCACACAAGGATTTATGAGAGAAAATACAGAAGGAGAGATAAAATAAATAGTATGAAGAAATTAAACTATTAATTCACCTGTCAAGGATATGATCTCAAACTTCCCCATTATTTAGAGTCAAGTGTAATGCACAATGGAATTATCCACAATGAGTAATCAAGAAGTTGATTACATGCTTACATTTTTATCTTACAGACTTACTGTAATTTCCTTTGTTTTTATAAGAAGAGAATGGTTGTCACATATTGTGCCTGTGGGCCTGACACGACCATGACAATTGATTATAAAATATTTAAGTTTGAGGTACACTTGGTATTCAATTCATAATCTAACATAACATATTCGTTAAGTACACTAACAGTTGTATTGAAGAATAGTGTTTTACATGTTTGTATAATTTAATTTTAAACATTATTCCAACAAGTGTATAGTTTTACTCTTGTTCTGCTGGACTTTTCCCAACCACGATGGCGCGCACAGTTGGACATGAAACATTAGTGACCATTAAAGGTCTACTGTACACGTATACTGACCACCCACAATTCACAGAACTCCACAGCAACTAAGGGATGCTCAGGTCCACACTCATGATCACAGTGTATTTGTTGCCAGACACCACTACCGGTACACATGTTATCAATGGCACACTTTATAAACCAGTGTATTAAGATTATTTTATACTTTGGGGGGGTTTTGTGACTCAAAAGTAAATCAAATGCTAAATGTGAATATAAAATGGATCTAACACAACACAGAGTATTTTTCTTTGGACTATTTCCTTTATTTTTGTGAAGTAACTTTTCAAACTAATGTTTGATATTTTCAGATTTCACAGGTTGATCCTCGAAGTGGATCTTGAGTTATTAAATCAGTTTTTGACTAATGTACTCATGCTTTCGCTTTATCCTAGGGCAGGAAGGAAGCTATGCTTCAAACAGTGATAAATGTTATTTTATTTGATCTTGAAATACTTGAATTTTTGACATGGAACCCTCCTGAGGTGTAAAAGGGGTGGGGGTGGGCGGGGGGTGCTCCCCTGACCCACATTGGCAGGATTCCTTACTAATTGTGTAGAGGTATATGTAGTGTTAAAAGTTTAACTGAAGACATTGGTTCTCTTTATAAGACAATATTGAACTCTTGTACATCAAGAGATGGACCATAGAAGACAAAAGAGGTTCATTATATATATAAAAAAAATTTAGTTGTGCCTCCATTTTCTTTGAATCCCTTTATCATTTAATACAAAGTCTATGATGTGAACATCTTCTGAAGAAGATGAACGCTGGAACGACTGGGACAGAGAGGATGGGTCATTAACAAGCCGAATATAAGATGAAGCTGTAAGAGAGCAGCTCAAACTGAGGCAATGGACCTTCTTCAATATAATATATGTTCCTTCCTATGATCTTTCCTGCAAGGGGGGGAGGGGAGGGAGAATAGTAACATTAGTGATATTAGCTAATGTTTCATAATTAATACCCGCCCCAAATAACATAATACATATGGCCGGATATCCTGCAATAGTAAAACTAGCAAGACTAGTTAGTTTACATTAATACTACCCACTCTGAATAATGCTGATACTCATAGACAGCTTGCAATATCAAAGATTACAAAATTTACTATGTTTAAAATATGTGCTTTACTCACTTATTGTATCTTTTGGCTTAGCACGTATTTCTAACCCGAATAGTTCGCACCAACTTCTATGATGAAGAGAAGACGGACAAGTTATGAACGATGCATCAACAAGATACTTCAATAAGGGGATCCAGGACTGTGCTGATTAGCTAAGCTGGCTGACAGACAAACCATTCACCAGTTTCAGGAGTTTCGAGTTTAAAGGGAGCCTGAGGGCATCTAGCAGTGTTGAGGAGTTAAGGTGTATTCAGGCATGTACTTGCCTATGTGCAAGCCATGAACAACTTTAGTGATGGTGAGTCAGGGAACCACCAAAGATAAAATAGTAGGTGTTATCAAGCATAGTGCTAGCCAAGGGCAGCCTATGAGTGATGTCAGTATCAAATGAGGCCAGGCCGATGTTTTACACCAATGTATCTGATCAGTGTTAAATGGTAAATCTGGATTGAATTTAACAGATATTGAGGAGATTATGAGGAAGTTTAAAAGGGTATGCTGCGATTGCGTAATATAACAGCCAGTACTAATGCAGTCGCAAAGTGAGTAAAAGAACTGTATAGGGTGTTGGAAACAATTAGGCTAATTGATTTTTAATTGCAACTTTATATTTTGAAGTGCCTCAAGTAGCTTGGCAACATTTAAAAAGTTTTAGTCAATAAATAAATAAAAAATTCACTAACGGGGAAAGTAATTAGTAATTACCCAATTAAAAAGAGAAAAAGATTTTTTAATATTTCATCGTAGTTTGATATATGATTTCAGACTGATTTTAAGCATACTATGTGATTCCAAGATTGTTTTCTATATATTTAAATTATTTTAAACTCCGTGAAGTTAGAGTAAAATAATAAATTTGCTATTGCTTACACAAGCAAGTTGACATTAAGAAAAGAAAGGATGAAAAAGAGAATGAAAGGTAAAGGGTAGGTTGACCCTGAAAACTAAGAAGCAGTTTTAACTAATATTGTGCCTCACATGTTCTAATTATCGCATACTTGTTGATCCAACATAATATGTGGTAGGCAAATATTGCACAAACAAGGCCCCTTTACACGACCCTCGCTTGCACACCTCTCATCCACGTCCGCATGTCGCCATTCCATGCAATGAATGTCCTGTCTCTGCTTCGCAACCACAAGTCTCGCCAACCTCACACAATAAGTTTCGGTGTGTTTCTAACACTCGACCATCCTGTAGTCCTCATCATCCTCGATGAAGTTTGTTCACACATGTCAAATACAAATATACTCTCAAATAAACCTTAACCTATCTTATTACTAGATGATGATATACTAAATATACAATGGCAAAAATGCCATACTAATCACATCACTCCGGTGACAAAATCCCTTAGGTACTTCAGCAGACGCCGTTTGTGAATAGGCCGAGTCCTTGGGTTGTCTTGGTCTCTTCCAGTTTTGCCTACATCAGAACTGTCTGAAAATGTCACAGTACTGCTATCAGGTCTGGTTTTCTTCAGCTCCTAAACATTTGACCTATAATCTTCTGACTCGTCCCTCACAGGTTCACCATCATCAATCTTGGCTTTGTTAACCCATGACTTGAGTTGAAAAACGTGCACAGTGGTGGCATAGTGTTTCTGTTTAACATCGCCTGTCAATTTACTAACTCGATAAGTGTTGCCATCTAGGAACACTTTCAACACCACAAGAGGACCTCTGTACTTCGACTGCCCCTTTGTTGGTTTACCAGTATGCAATGGTGAGCGTCACATCACTACCACTTTTCCAATGTCAAAACTTGGATGAATATACCTTCTCTTATCAAAATATGCCTTCTGGTGGAGCTGTTCTGCTATGATTTTGTTGCATACTGTTTCCTGTATTTCTGCGGGTGGTTGGTATGTGCTGTTCCCAGCTACATTGGTGGGACTCCTAAGTGCCCCATCATGGTGCCGAAGTCAATACCTATGCACAAGTGCCTCAAAGGGTGATATTCCAGTCATCTTGATGATAGCAGTGTTGAGATCACGTTGAATCTTCTTCAAATTCTTATCCCAGTCCTTTATAAGTCTGCCTGCTGAGATGAAACGGATAACATCGGCGTGAAGATTCAGTTCACTTGTTCTACCTGCCCATTGGCTTGGGGGTATCTGTTAGAGTTTAGTATATGGTATATTCCACGTGAAACACACAATTCTTCAAATACATGTGAAGTGAAACACATTCCTCTGTCACTGATTATTTTTTCCGGTAGACCACGCTCATAAAAAAAAAGATCAAGCCACTTCAATACACTTTTGGTGCATGTATCATGCACTGCATGGAGATGCACAGATTTTGTCAGGTTATCCACGATTACAAGTAGTTCACAATTACCCTTTGAGCTTCAAGGAAAAGGTCCTAAATGATCGATGAGCACAATTTGAAAAGGCCCAAGTGCCTAGAGATAGTGGGTTGAGCAGCCCAGCTTTTCGCCCCCCTGGGACCTTACTCAAAGGGCACTCAAATCAGTGAGCTGTATGATGCTTAACATCTCATTTCATGCCAGGAAACAAATAGTTTTCTTTCATTTTAGCAACAGTACGGTCGACTGTGAAGTGTCCAGACAAGTCATGAAATTTAACAGTAAGACTTTTTCTCATCACTTTAGGGATAACAAAAAGTTTGGATGTTTGTTTCTCAATCTTAAACACTTTCCCATTCACCAGTTCCAAATCAACTACCTCGTTATGCTCACCTATGTTTCTGTGGTGTTGGGGTAATTTGAGTATGCGCATAATATCCCTTAATTCTGAATCACTATATTGAATTGCTAGTACTTGATCCTCAACAGATAGGGTTAAAAACACCTCACACCTATCACTAATCACTTCTGCCATAGTATCTTGTTCATAGCTCACTGGTGCACGGCTCATGGCATCCACGTGGGCCATCTTCTAAGCTGGTCCATGTATTACCTCAAAGTCATATTTCTGTATAAAATTGTACCACCTAGCACTCTGTGGGTTGGTCGTTCGCTTCCCACTCATGTAAACTAATGCTTGACAATCAGTTACCACTGTAAATTTAATGCCTAGCAAGAATTGTCTCAAGCGGTCCATGGACCACACTATAGCCATTAATTTGAGCTTGCTTGAGTGGTAATTAGCTTCCACATCTGTAGTTTTCTTGCTCACACAGTATGTTAAGTGCATACGAGCATCTACACCTTCTTCTAGGAGCATTCTAGCCAACCTCTGAGCCCTTGCATCTGTGTGTAGTTCAGTGACTGTGAAGTGAAACAAAAGTGAAAGGGTAGGTTGGCCTTAGGTGATGAACCAGGGTTATTTAACAAAAAACAATTGAACATCACAAATATAAATGTCAATAGAAATAATATAAATGTGGAATGAATATGTAAATATATAATATGCCTTGCTCAATGGCAAGTAATTAATAGCTGTTTAAATGTAAGGAAAAAATAAGTTCACAGTAATAAATAAAATTAATCAAATAAATAAAAATTAAATAAAATGGTGAGAAAATGTGACCCTATTTTTCAAATTAATTCAAGGTAGTAAATTAAGAATGTATAACATAATTTATATTAAGACCGGTTTAATTAAGTAATTTTATGTTGTACAGAAGATTTACTGTAGAGAATTCAGTAATGAGTGATTTATTGAATAATTAACACAGCCCATACAAAGATTTAGTATTATTATTATTATTAGCATCGCGTCTTACTACCCGTTCGAGTTATACGCACTTACACTAATGTGTAAATGGTAGGGTGATTGTGAGATGAAATGGAGGACCTACATGACCTACAGTTTAACGTGGAATCCAAACCACGGTTGAGGCCTGGCATTCCTCACATTCACAAGATGTCTTGTCAGAGGTGAAGGAATTGAGTTTTAATAAAAATTATTGGTTTATCAATAATTAAATTAAACATTTTATAAAAATCAATTTAAAATTTATATTTTACATAAGCATTTTAAAATTTAATTTGAATTTAAGGTGTTTTGAAGTGCTTCAGCCATCAAATTATATTAATTTTCAAAATTTTACAGCGTAAATAAATGAATTTACAAAATTAAATTATCTTTGAATTTATTAAATTCAAACTTAACCGAAGTGAAGAAGCTCAAATACAAAGTTAATTATTCAACCAAGGTAATTTATAATTTTGTTAAAAAATATTAACTTATAAGCAGTCCAAGCACAGTGCAATGAACAGTGCGACAATAAAGAAATGTTCTAGTGTAGTAAATAAAATAAGGAAAATAAGAAGAAACACTAAATAGATAATAAAACGGAAAATTTCTCCTGGTTATTCATCAAGAAAACTGAACATTAAAAATAAAAATAATCAGTTATGAAAACATATAAACAGTATAACAACATAACTATTGCTTTGTTATATAAGTGATTTTAAATCAATTTTTACACACATACATAATTTATGTAAACTTACACTCTACAAATTTAGCCATGTTTAATTTTAAGAATAACAAAGGTAAAGTATGACATAGCTCTTGCACAGTATGGAATTTGCTTATATCAATATTTATGAAATTCTTTTAAGATATAAGCAATTGTAATGATACTGTTTTGGCCTCTGATATATTCAAATAGTCATGGATGAAGTGTATTTTTCTTTAAAGAACTGTATGTAAAGTTTCCTTTTAATACTTCATCCATGGAGAATCATGCATTTTTAGAAGTAATTTCAATACACTACGTTTTAAAACTATCTTTCTTTAAAAGATAAACTCCGTTGTATTTTGAAAATCATGTGGTGTGCTGGCTCCCTTTATCCAATAGGAAGCTAGCCTTCACAACATCAGGTTGCCAGGAAATCTTCTATTAGTTAGTTTTAACGCTGATGACAAGGGGTCCAAGAAGCAAGGGGTAGGTCATATATAAGCAGCTTGTGCGTATGAATCCACACAGTACACATTACTCAGAATAGAGAACTTTGTAATATCACAGTGACACAGTACATAGTACTCAGAATACAGAGCTTTGTAATATCACAGTACACAGTACTCAGAATACAGAACATTGTAATAAGACAGAGAAATCTAGTAATATCACACAGAAAAACATATCCCTTTAATATAAAATCTACAGTACCGAAAGTCTAATCATCTAAATAAATTGTGTGTGACATTAAAAGTTTTATTCATTTCATAAGAATAATAATTAGATATAATAAGATCACATAGCCGTGTACAAGTGCATAGTAGTCGTCGCGTCGTCGTCATCATCATCATAGAACCCGGTATAATTATACTTACTGCTCCCCTTAAGGCATACACGAGTCCACATCCCCGACATCATCATTTACAATCCAATATCATTATAATTGGTGCCCAATAGCTAGGCAAAAATCATTATACAGTAAACAATAATAAAACAGCCATAGCTAATACTACTAATCTAAAGATTCATTTTCATTAGTAGATTCTTTGTAGATTGTTGCCAAGCAAAAATGTCATCATATAATAGTTTTATATCCTCTTCTTCAGGTAGCAATTGTCTAACTGGGATGATATCTTTAATTTTCTTTGTATCGATAGGTACAAAGCCCTCAGGATAGGCCTTGATTGTTGGAAAAGTGACTTTTTCTGGCTGTACATTATTGATGTTGAAAGTATGCACCACAAGACTATCATCACATGACTATAATTTCTGGCTTTGACGGTACCTTTGTAGTCATCAACATGGGAGAAATAGATTAACTAGTTTATCTTAAAAGAGATTTTCTGTTCTTTAGGTATATTCAGTCTTAGAGATTCAACAGCCATGACATTCTTATAGTATATGAACCCCCATGCTTTGAAGACTATTATGTCACTTGAATCTGGTAACACTAAAAGAAATGAGTGTTTGTGGCTAGATGATAGGATTATTTAGGTAAAATCTTTTATAGTCTAAATTCTATCAGAGTGCTTGGTTTTCATCTTCAATACAGCAAAATCCCTGTCACTGGGGAGGAATGAGTGTACCCTGATAGGAAAATAGTTCTTTTCTGTTTTAAACATCCTAAACTATGCTGAACTAAACAAGAGCTCATCGACAGATCAAGTTGACACGCACAGCTAATGTGTAAATCAAAGGAAAGCTGTATATAAAACTTATATATTTATATTCAATATATATCAGCACCTCTGCTGGATTTTTTGTTTACTAGAGAAGCAACATCAGTCATTGTCTTATAGTGTTACCCAAATAAACATTATTTTCAAGGCTGCATATTCTAATAAAGGAAATGCAAGATTAATGTGATTTTTTCAAGGAAAAGGTTAATCTACCTTTGTAGGATGTGAATCAACCATTATCTCATTTTGGCAAGAAAATGACTTATGGGGTTTCTCAAATGACCGATTCAAATATAGAATGTTACAGATTTAAAAATATTAATTATTACTTTCATAATAGAGAATATAACCAAAGAGGACTTAGCTTTAGATTTGCATTATACCCTTAAGGATTTGATGTATTTGAGGATTCAAAGATCTCATTCTTACTATAATGAAACTGTTTGAATCATAGAGAGAGACCCATGAGATTCATAGAGAGACACGTGAGTCAACAAAGATGCCTGTGATTGATAGAAAGACACATAAATCAAGAAAGATGCCTGTGATTGATAGAAAGACACATGAGTCAAGAAAAATGCCTGTGATTCATAGAGAGATGCCCATGAGTCATAGAAATACACATGATTCAGAGAGAGAGAGAGATGCCTGTGATTCGTAGAGGGATACATGATTCAGAGAGAGATGGCCATAATTTATAGAAATACACATGATTCAGAGATATGCCTGTAATTCATAGAGGAATACATGATTCAGAGAGAGATGACCATAATTTATAGAAATACACATGATTCAGAGAGATGCCTGTAATTCATAGAGGAATACATGATTCAGAGAGAGATGACCATAATTTATAGAAATACACATAATTCAGAGAGAGATGCCTGTGATTCATAGAGAGATGACCATAATTTATAGAAATACACATAATTCAGAGAGAGATGCCTGTGATTCATAGAGAGACATGATTCAGAAAGAGATGCCTGTGATTCAAAGAGAAATGCCCATGATTCATAAATAAAGACCTGTGATTCATAGATAAAGACCAGTTATTCATAGAGTGAGACTTCTGACTCAAAGACCTGTGATTCAGAGAAAGACCCATGATTCATAGAGAGGCTCGTGAATCATAGAGAAGGCTCCATGATTCGTAGAGAAAGACCAGTCTGTCATGATGAGAGTCATAAGAACAAACGGACTAGGTGAGGCATGTGCCAAGATGTGGGGTTCAGCCCCAGACTTATGAAAACTATTATCAGAGTAGCGCGCGCGCGTGTGTGTGTGTGTGTGTGTGTGTGTGTGTGTGCGCGCGCGCCAGCATGCATGCATTGGCTCTCAACTTGTTCAAAGTTTTTCAATCTAGTGAAATGTGTTGGTAGAAACTTCTTATAACATGGGTTGTAAGTCCCACCAATGTGTTCAATAATTACCATAAATATAATTTTATCATCATCTACAATTAAAATTTATTATTTTCAAAACATTTCTTACCATGCATCAATGATGTATTAAAATGGCTATTAAGAGTGGCTGTGTTACTTCGTAATATGATCCTGTTATAACAATATTATATAATTTAATCAAGGTGGGAGTGTAAGGAAAGCGCTGAAAATAACAGTGTATCAACACTTTTTTTGTTCAAAATAAATCAAATATTTCTTTAGTAGAAACTTAGTTTAATTTTCTTCACACAGTGATATCAACACTTCTTTAACATCTATCAAGGGTTTCCAGGATGTTAATGACAACTCTTTTTATCTAAATTTAAAAATGTTATCATCTAATGTTGCTATGCTGATGACAGATATTCAAGAACTATTGATATCATGTGAGGAAAATTAAACCCTATGTTTCTATTTGAAGCAGTAGTTCATTTATTTTAAGCAAAAAAAGTTTTTCTGTAAGAACTGCAAAAACACTGACCATTTCTCACATCCATTACATCCCCACTTTATGATTCGGTGCTATCAAGTAAGTTAAAGGCATAAAAAAGTTAGTGACATTAAAAACATAGGCAAGCAGCAAATTTGTAGCATGTCAATCAGAGAGATTGGACAGCTACAATTAAATATCAATATTTAATAAATTATGAAAGGAAAGAAACAATATTAACATATTTAATTGAATCTACCTCAAAAAGTTTATTTTTCTCTGACTAGATGCAGTCAAATAAAATTACGTATCTCCCTACATTCAAACACGTGGTTGTTCAAAAATATTGTCTTTTGATAAATACTGTAGCAGATATCAAAGAAGAGGATTAATATTATCATATTTANGTAAGTTAAAGGCATAAAAAAGTTAGTGACATTAAAAACATAGGCAAGCAGCAAATTTGTAGCATGTCAATCAGAGAGATTGGACAGCTACAATTAAATATCAATATTTAATAAATTATGAAAGGAAAGAAACAATATTAACATATTTAATTGAATCTACCTCAAAAAGTTTATTTTTCTCTGACTAGATGCAGTCAAATAAAATTACGTATCTCCCTACATTCAAACACGTGGTTGTTCAAAAATATTGTCTTTTGATAAATACTGTAGCAGATATCAAAGAAGAGGATTAATATTATCATATTTATGAATAAAATACTTTAACGCATACCCTTTCACATTGAATGTTGTTGGATAAATTTACATACGCTTGCCATGCTGTCTACAAGAAAATATAGTAAAGTACATCTATATCCCAAATTCTCATAAAAATAATAACTGATCCTAAATAATATAATCATACCAGAGATATTTAAATAAAAGATGCCTTAGTAACTACTCACCGTTTCAAGATGTTCTTCGATTGATTTGCCACATGGTAGAAGAAGAAATTATTCAATGATGGCCGTCTCACACACACACACACACTATCATAACTACATCTGATGGAGTAAAGAAATGTATACTCCAATCGACACACTGACCAACTGCACATTAGAGACTCTAGCGGCGCACCAAGGAAACTTGTTCCCCCCTCCCCCCTTTTCTCGCAAGTGGATTTCTCTTGTCAATTTCTCTTTTTCCCCGCCTTCGTCCGTCCTTCTCCTTGTCTATATTTCTGAATGTATCACCCTCTTTACTTTATTCCATTCATATCAGATTGGGCATATATATAGAGCTCCTCCAGGATTCACGCCACAAAGCTGTTCTACTACAACTAAGCGTCGAAGGAGGAACTTCTGCACCGTCATGTAACCAAGGAGAGCGACGACCTTGGAGTCTAGGCCGTCAGGTTCACTGTTACCCTGGCGAGGACGTCTTGCTTGGAGTACTTGAGTAGCCTAAAATTGCCGTTACGTCCTTACAACTTAGGGTCTAGTTTTTGTCTAAAAAAACTAGACAATGTGAATCTAGATTTTTATTTTGTATTTTTTGTTAAAGTCTTTTGTTAATTTAAATTTATGTCAATGGGATAAGTAATTCATTTAAAGTTTTGTTGACTTCAAGATGGAAATGTTTCAGTTAATTCATTAAATTTTGTATCCTGCAGTCTGAAGGACAAGTCTAATTTTAGTGACTTAGTATGTCAAGTCCTAGCTACTATTTTGTGTCCTTATGATACAGTTTTTAAATTATGAGCCTCTGGCTTAGAAAGTTGTAATGTCTTAGTTATAGACTTGTAAACTTTCTCAAGTTCCATTAATCTATTTTGTGCTGTATTAGCTTCGGTGATCAAACCAGGGAACTGCACTAGAGTCATAGTGGGATCCGCGCAAATAATACCCTTTTTCTATTTGCCTGTTGTTTGACTCCTATTGTTTAGGTGTTGCCCTTAGTGTAATGGCAATTAGAATAGTATGTACTATTGAATGCTCTGGCAGTACCTTTTGTTGACACCTGTTTATTAGCCATCAACTACTACTGCCAACAGATCTTTCTGTTGCATATCATTATCCGAAATGTTTAAAGGATATTATTTAAAATAACCAATCGAGCAAAACTGATTAAAATTTACATGTATATCTTGTTCAATACCTTCAATTAGTAGTTAACTATTTAATTGTTCTCCATTTTAGAAAAACTTCTAATTGTGGCCTGGCGCCTGCACTGCCCTTGTAGCCACAGTCGATACATCACCATTCTCAAGTCTTATTGTTTGCATCAAACTTCAAAAGGATTACCTTCAATATTATTGTAAAACTTAATTTTTGTCATCTGTTTGATTTAATAAATCTATTTAGTGTTAAATTTATTCTTTTCCAATTTCAATTGTGTCAAGCTGTAAGAGTTTCTAACCTCACAAATTTAACTACCAAAGACAACGCTGATAAATGAAGACTTTGACAATAAATTTGAATACTCATAGATATGCAGTGTTGACTATAAATAAAGTGCAGTATTTGAAAGAGCTGACTCACCCAGCAAGACCGAGCAGCCGCCCACGTTCTCGACCATCCTGACGACAGGTCTCGGGGAGAAGACACGCACTCCCAGGTAGCCAATCACAACACCGCCCAGCGAACGGGCAGGTCCTCCAAGGTGTCCTGCAGAGTTGTGTAAGATGCGGATAGGAGTAGCGTTCTCGTGGGAGGACATACCCAACTAGAAACAAGGTCCATGGTTGTAAAATATATGTGGTTCAAAATATTCCATAAAGTGTTGGCTCATTGGACTTAAGTCGATCAGGTTAATTTTCTTGTCTACGAGAAAATCAAGCGTGAACCTCTTCTTGGCTAGAGTCAGGTATGCCAAGGCTGCCCAAACGACTTTTGGATTTTAGCATTATATATTTTTTGTCAGCTACAATAGGCCTAGCAAGCTGGTAGTGGAAAATATATGGCTTGAATAAAAAACTGACCCTGTAAATAGTAATAGATGTAAAAATATGTTCTTGGTCAGGAATTTATTTGGGTTGGATTCACTTTACAAATACAAATCTTCAGTTTACCTAAGAATAACAAATTATAAGATTCAATCTGAATCTTGCAAAAAAAAATGTAAGAAGGAATAGAGGGGTCAAATTTTATAATAATTCTCGAATATAAATCTTGAATTTGATTTGATGAGTAATGATAACAACAAAAACAACAATCTACACCTGTAAGGCGTTTAGACCTTAAAAAAGAAATAGGCCCATTGTATCCATTACTGTTTACCGCCTATGGCCTGGTCAGTTTTTTATTAAAGCCATATGACATATTTTTCCACTCTTGGCTGGCTAGGCCTGATATAACTTCATATGCCTTATAATCTAACTTGAAATTAGGACAGGCACAACATCCAGTCCCTTGTCGTTAATTTAGCCCTATGAAAGGGTAAACTCACATTCCACCAATAATACATTTTTGGCCATTCTGTGAATTGAACTCAGGACCCTTAGCTTAGTAGACAGACATGCTATCGACTGAGCTAATATGTCAAATATATACACCTCTATCTATTTATATTATCATGTTTTTATGATTTTATCAATCTTACTAGGAATGGATGGGAATGACTTTTTTTATTTTGAGACGTAAACAGGACGGGAAATTAGTTGATTTCTAAACTAGTATGGTAAGCCTTATTAAAGCTATAGTGTTATTAAAACCCACTTTGGTGGCTGCATGGTCTAAGGCACCACTCTCGCAATAGACTAGACTACTGATGACGGGGATATTTAGTTTGAATTTGGTCGAGTGTGTTAAGGGTGTTTATTCTTAAATGGTTTCCCACTCTATCCACGCAAATGGAGGTACACCTCTAAATTCAATCTTCCTCATTCCTAACACATTAGAGTAATTAGTACATAGACGTATAACCAGAGCGAGTAATAAGACCCGATGCTAAAAACCATTGCTAAAGGTAATAAAACAATAAAAAAATAACATAATAAAATGAATATAAATGTGCAAGAAAAGCATTTTTTTATCAAATAAAATAAAATTTTGAATTAATATTAAATAGTACAATTAATAAAATAGTTAATTTTATTACATTTTTGATGAAAATTATTTTTATTGGTTAATTCCTTTTGAAAATTGTTTTATATTTAATTATTTTCATAGGGAAAAAATACTACAAAACACAATGTTTGGCACCTCTTCAATTTGCTTTAGGTATGAAACTGCAAAACATTATCTAGGTTTAAAAGTTACTTTTCTTAAATGTTGTCTCTAGATTTTACACCCCTTAAGCCACCAGACTGGACTTTACTTAACATGACTCGAGTCCAGTGTGATTTTCCATACAATGTTGTCTAAGCGCCACTGCAACCAGACTTGATTGGACTTGACATAATCTGCCGACCAGAGTCAGGTAATGTACGGTCTCAATTGGAAAACTAACTTGAGTTTGTTTCCCCCACCACTCTTAACAACACTATCTCCTGCAATTGAGCAGTTGTTTACCTACCGTACGTCTACCATTTTCATATTTAAAATTTTATTCAAAGTACAAATTTAAATTACTTACAATTCTATTTAAAGTGTCTCTATATTCTTCTTAAAAATAAGTTCTCGGATATTAAAACTTGATTTTATAAACCATTCTAAAATTATTAAAACAATTTAAAATGTCTTTGGAATAGCAACTTGTAAAGACAGTTCAAGAGCACAGTGTATTGTATGACACAAGTAACACGAATGTTGGTAACGCCAGAATGAAACACAAAATTTGGGATAAAATAGCAGCTAGATTGAACATTAAATCAGGCGAGTGAAATATAATTTGTATAACTTACATTTTTATTTATATTTTGTAGAGTAAAATAATTTTTCCTAAAAATTTGTAAAAAGACTCATCATTTTACTTTGCTTGCTTTAGTAACATGCATAATCTGAACAAGATAAATTACATATTCTTGGTTGTTATTTATTCCCTTCTTATTTGGTATAAGCTTTGGTCTTCCACTACGATGACATGTTTATGTGATGTTACACCCTCTTCAAATCTTATTTATAATAAATATGATTAATTTAAATTCATACTATCGTAAAGTTTGTGAAATTTTGAACTGTTATTTGGAAGAAAATTTCTGTGGGATGATTTGGTTAGTCGAAAGTAGTTTTTAAACTGCTCATCTGTCAAAGATTTTACTAACGCATGAAACTCGCCTAACACATTTATTTCTTCCACATATGTATTAATCCATGTTCTCTTCCTTTTCGATAGCAGTAATGCACAACAATTCAAAAAATCTTCATCTGAATTGGATTCAGAACTTAAATCCAATCACTGTTGCCCGGGATTCATATTATGCTGAGAGAAATACAGAATAAACTGAGATGTTTTAGACTTCACAGTCAACTCAAGTCTGTTCACTGTGGCGCATGCATATTCAGTCCAGTCCATGTCCAGTCCATGTCCAGTCATGTCAAGTAAAGTCCAGTCCGGTGGCGCCTACCTTTATACTCTAATCCCTGTCTATACCATCAACAATAAATACGCTGAACCCTCATAATTGGTTGAACTTGGCAAGCTACTTAAGAGAAAGGAATATGAATTTCAGTATTCTTAGAGTATCTGGCACTAAAAAGCAAATTGAATAATTTTTGTTTGTGAAGTTTATTAAAATAAAACCATACTATATCATTAAATGGTATGCAGATGTAACAAACCTGTTTGGCAATAGCCTTATTGTCTGCTTTGCTGTAGACCTTCCTGATCTTTGCCAGTGTCAGTTGAGACACAGCCTTGGCGTTAAGACCAAAAATCGCCTTCTCTTCCGTGACTAGAGCAGGCAGAGGCTCTGTTCCTGCAAAACAAACCAACCCACATACCTTTAGTGATTAAGTTCACATTGGAAAAATAAATTCAATCAAATGGGCTCTCATTTTTGTGTTTGTCAAACATAGCATTTTCCAAGTTATTAAAACTTGTATTTCTATTTAATTCCACACCCAATCCTAAACTACCCTTCACACTGCCCATATTTAGAGATCATACATTATGGTAAATAGATCTCTATACTTTTGTCTTAAAAGCCAATAAATTTCGATTTAAAAATTCTCATTTGAAAATAAATTTATTCATAAGTCGTAAGTGTTAATTTAGACATGAAGATTTGAGATAGAAATAAGAAAAAATAAATTTCAATCTTATCTCAAAAGATTAAAAAATATTCTTGAAAATTCAGGAAAGTTAAAAACCTGAAAATAGGCCACATTGTTTTCCCAAAAACAGCCATTGTAAAACCACAATACATCATATAACTGCACTCCGAGTTATTACATAACAAGTGTTCCACCTTTAAAGACTGTATGTAGTGATATATATATATATAAAAAATGAAATGGTTTATAATTTCCATAACAGATAGTGCTTATCTTTAAACAAGTTATTTAAAATTAGATGAACCTTGTATGTATATAACTTTGAGCCAAAAGGTTTAAGAAATGAAATAGTCAAATATTCTTTATTTCCCACATATTTTTAGAGACTTTTTATTGCAGCCTTTTGGTCACTTTTTTTACTCTACCGCGTCAAGAATTTAGTGTATTTGCTTACAAACTATGGAATTTTTTGCATGGGTTACCAGCCATATAGGAAAAAACATTTCTTGGCATTAAGACACAGTTTCAAAACAAATTTTAAAATTCTAGTAAAAGAACATGTAAAAAACTGAGTATTAGGGATGTAAGAAGGAAGTAGGTTGTATTTGTTTACTTTCAAAGAAGACCCAATTTCAGAGATAAATAATTTTGGTGTAGCCTATTCTTGTTTTTGAGCTACTATGGTAATTAGGTAACAAAAGGGTCAGGAGTAGATATGTGCTGCAGAAGTACAAAGGAGTGAATTACTGCAGAATGCATCAGAAACCTGGGGGATGAAGGAAAGGGATAGGAACAGGATACAGGCTGGGAGTGACAAGGATAGACAGGGTGAGAGACAAGAGTAAAGGAGGAACTCCCACGAGATAGGATGGAGAAGGCGAGATTGAGGTGGTATGTACATGTGAAGAGGATGAAAGAGGAGAGGATGCTCAAAATTGAAGTAGTGGGCAGGAGGCCAAGAGAGAGGTGGATAAAGGAAGTGTGGAGAGAAGTAGATTGGGCTGGCGTAGAGGAAGAAAAGTGGTGGGAGGACAGAAATAAGTGGAGAGGCTTATGTTTGAGACGGACCCTGCCGATGGCAGGAAACTGTATATACTGATGATGATATGGTAATTAATTGTAATCTCTTTTTTTTCTGAAAAAAGGAGAAATTAGTAAGCTATAGCCTTTATTTGTTGAGCAGTGAAACTGATTAAAAGAGTAGGTACATCATTAAAAAAAGTTCACTCGCAAACAACTTGTCGGGTGGATTTATTTAAGTCTTGGGTATGTTGATGTGATGAGAATGATAATCAAATTTGTGATACAACCATTTATATCTCTCTATCAATTAATCAATAATTAATGTAAAATATTATGCTCATGTTTGTAGGGTTATTTCTATTACTGTAATCTAGCAATGGGATTAAAAGCTATTTTTAAAACTAAAATGTTTAGTAATGGATAAAATGATAAAGTATTAGGAAAAAAGTAGAACACAAATAAAAGAAAAGACACTAACACAAATTTCCACACACTTCAATATCTCGATGTTATTAAAGTACCTTCCTCAGGAAGTAGTAGTAATTAGACTGAAGAGGATGTTGTCTTCAATGATGCCAACTTGATTGGAAAGGATGAAAACTTCTCTGATGAAGATTAAATTCCCTGAAAGTATGTCATTTACTGTGTGGATGGTAGGTGGTGCTGGTGTAGTCTCTGGGTAGAAATTAGCGAATATTTAGGTTGGGTAGTTTTCTAGACTTTGTGATCCATTGATGTGCCAGTTCCCATCTTCTTAACTGAGACATATTACATTGTGTCTTGTGGAGTGATTTTAACACCTTGACAGTGTAGCAGTCTTCAAAGTTGAGGTTATGATTGGTGGCGTGTGCTGAAACTGGTTTTTCTGGATTCTTAATTTTGGTGTCATGGCGGTGTCCGTTCATGCGTTTACGTAGAGTTTCGGTGGTGAGGCCAACATATTGTGCAGTACAAATAAAATATTAGCTTCGGGTTTTCACATATTGGAAGCATCCAGTCGCATCAACAATATTCTCAAAAAACTACCAATCCTTGTGTATAAACAGCCTCCATCACTTAGAAATCTTCTGGTACACCCTAAACTCGTAACTGAAAATGACACAACCTTCATTNGCTTGCAAAACCTGCCAAATACATCATCCAGCAACCACTTTCTCTAGCAACATCACCAACTCCATCTATACTATCAAAGGCAGTCACACATGTGAGTCCAGCAACCTAATTTACCAACTAGAATGCCAACAATGTACTGCACAATATGTTGGCCTCACCACCGAAACTCTACGTAAACGCATGAACGGACACCGCCATGACACCAAAATTAAGAATCCAGAAAAACCAGTTTCAGCACACGCCACCAATCATAACCTCAACTTTGAAGACTGCTACACTGTCAAGGTGTTAAAATCACTTCACAAGACACAATGTAATATGTCTAAGTTAAGAAGATGGGAACTGGCACATCAATGGATCACAAAGTTTAGAAAACCACCCAACCTAAATATTCGCTAATTTCTACCCAGAGACTACACCAGCACCACCTACCATCCACACAGTAAATGACATACTTTCAGGGAATTTAATCTTTATCAGAGAAGTTTTCATCCTTTCCAATCAAGTTGGCATCATTGAAGACAACATCCTCTTCAGTCTAATTACTACTACTTCCTGAGGAAGGTGCTTTAATAACATCGAGATATTGAAGTGTGTGGAAATTTGTGTTAGTGTCTTTTCTTTTATTTGTGTTCTACTTTTTTCCTAATACGTTATGATTTTATTCATTACTAAATGTTTTTGCTCAATGCACTTTTTTCATACATAAAACTAAAATGTATGTTTGCCCCGAATATTACATAACTATGACATAATAAGCACAGATTTTGTTTTAAAATTTAATAATTTGGTCAAAACCTTATACTGTAATTTCACACATAGATATCTTTATTGTTTTATTTTGTGAAATTAAAAGATATGTAAAAACCTTTACTTTGAATGTAAAACAAAATTAATTGCTTTCAAATGGGATTTGCCACATGTTTCGTGAAAATTTTGTTAGTAAAAATTAGTTATTTTTCATATTTTATGATATTGTGTGATGGCAACAGATTCATATTTGATATTTCCCTTCAGTAAGACTAGGCTGCCGAGTGCTCCACTTTCGTTTGTATGAATGTTCACAATGTGTTTACTACGTACACGATCTGTGCACGGTTGTTTTGTCAGTAAAACCAAGTATACAACATTAATATTGCAAAACTAGTAGTTTATTTAAATTACATGTACCTCTCACATAAATAACTGTAAAAATAATATCCCTGTTGGTGTTAAAACCTTTTCCTCTCCTTTATCTCTAATGTTGATGTTTAAAATTTGAAAATTAATGTTCCCGAGATCCTCTTGAAATATGAATCTTATTCTTGTCTTAATCTATGGCTACTAACACAATGCTTGTCTGGATTTTTCACAATATGTCTTACTACCGTTACAGTCTATCAATATACCATCTAAGAGAGTTAAGAATAATGAGGGTAGAATGTAGAAGACATGTAAGAGCATTTTTGTAACGGGTGAATGAGTTAACTCTTTATGAAAAATCCCCAAGCACACCTAGGCCTGGATTCACTAACGGGAGCAAATAGTTGTGCCAGCGCAATTTTGAAATATCTGCCCAAATCCCTATTCACTAAAAGGAGCAGGCACAATTTGAGAGGAAAGTTGCGCCTTTTTATTTGCCCAACTATTAAATCATGACTGTCACTTCAATAAATTTAAATGGCGGCATATTATTGTATTGACTTAAAATACAATTAGTTACCTAACTGTACTCCAATTAATAATGGATTAATTAAAATAACCAAACGTATGTCAAGCACCAAATTTGTTTCAATTTAGACAGTGGTAACAAAATAATTATGTACCTTTTATAGTTGGATTTTTACATTCAAACAACGAAATGGCATTTCTTGCATTATTATAAAACAAAACTAGGAACTGTGTAATCTTCGTCTAGATCCAAAGAGGTTTGTATTCCTCCAAGTCCAAAGACATCTCGTCACTAGATATGGCAGTTAGTATAACTTTAAAATAAGTTTTAAAGTTTCTATAAACATTAATGTTTTATTAATGGAACTTAAACTTTAAACTAATAATATAAATAAATACAAAATAATGTACTAATAATGTTTTTTGTAAAACATCCAGAAAGAGGCCGCTTCTAATTTTATTGCTAGTTTATGAGCAAAATGTTAAAAACCTTTGTATATGCTGTCGTTTTCATTACAGATTTAAAATAAAGTAGCCTTGACTGTGGAAGTAAATTTATCACAAGGATTGGTCAAAAAGAGAGCAATTGATGACGTTTTTGATGAAGTCACCCTATTCCTGCCACTAGTTTGCGCCTTGTTTAGTGAATACGGAAATGGCGCAAATAAATAAGGCGCATCTTGGGCGCAAAGTTGCGCCATTTCTAGGGGTGTGCGAAGCCAGTTTTTTCAGTTCGAAGCGAAGTCGAAGCGAATATTCAAGAATATTCTCGAAGTCGAATTGAAGTTCGAATAAAATTTAAACAACTAATAATAGCTCTTAAAACAAATTATTTTTTTAAAAAAACTGGATGTTTTTAGCCTTAATATATTTATATTTAGTTCAAATGCTATTAAATTGATATATTTTATCTAACTTTAATAAAACCTTACATTATTATTATTATTATTAGCACCGCGTCTTACTACCCGTTCGGGTTATACGCACTTACGCTAATGTGTAATGGTAGGGTGATTGTGAGATGAAATGGAGGACCTACAGTTTAATGTGGAATCCGAACCACGGTGGAGGCCTGGCATTCTTCACATTAACAAGATGTTTTGTCAGAGGTGAAGGAAGGGAGTGGTTATCAGATAAATCTTTGCCAGGACCGGGGATCGAACCCCGGCCGCCAGCATAGAAGTCTGACACCTTACTCCTAGACCACCAGGTCACCTAAAACCTTACAATTTAGCCTAATTATCTAATAATACACAATAAGACATTAACCTTTTTAGAAAAAAATATGTAGGCCTACTAAAAAGACATTTACTTGGGCACGTAAATAGACAATTATATTTTATAAAAAA
>CABFVX010002781.1:41976-79297 GCA_902151425.1 Timema shepardi | reverse complement strand
AAAATAGTGTGATCACCATTTATTAAAAGTGGTCACTAATCTCAGTAGAAATATTGTGGAATAATAATAATTATGTCAGTCACAATCAACTAGTCGTTTCATAACCATGGCCTTTTGTGTCAATACATAGATATTAAAAAATATCGAACTAATCGATATTTAACCTATAAATCAATAAGGCCCATCTTTCGTAAAAGTAAACAAATTAAAATAATTTGTATTAGAAGCTTGCGCCTCACACATATTAGTAAGTATTCTATAATTCAACGTTTATTTTTGTTTTAAATTGTGAATTGTGTGTGGTAAACATGAATATAATCTACTAGAATAATAGCTCAGAATGGTTAAAATTGAAAATACTTATTTATTTATTTTGCCGAAGCTTCGAATTTTTCGAAGTAAATATTGTTTGTCGAAGTCGAAGCCGAAGTTAATTAATATTCGCTTCGACTTCGAGATTCTCGAAGCTTCGCACACCCCTAGCCATTTCTATACTTGTGGCAGAGCAGATTTGCTCCTGTTAGTGAATCCAGGCCCTGGGTGGGATTTGAACACCGAATGGTAACATTTCCTCAGATGGCAGGATCATGTTTCCAAGCGGGCTGAAAGTAGCTTAATAATATAAAATTTATACTGAGCTAACCATTGAGCTGTGGAGCCTGCAGACTGCCAAGGTATTGGGGACCAAGATGGTATAACGTAGCCACAACTTGTGGGCTTAACACCTCCTCTACCAGGTGGCATGGCCCCTGTTTCCAAGCGAGCCGAGAGTATCGCCGCCATGCTGGCGGGGTCCCAATGTAGCTGTACACCGATGAAGCCACAGTCAGATTTGCCGCGCCACCACCAGGGTTCTGAGATATGTAGTGTAACTACAAACACATCACAAAACATGAATTTAAAATTAAAATATTTAATATGGCCAGAAAATTGCAATAACAACATTTTCAAATAAGAATAATATAGTTACAGCCCTAAATATATTAGAACTTGTTTATTTTAATAACAAAAACTCTGAACCAAAACTTGATACAGTTATTTGGATTCTTTTTTTAAATGCCAAGTTTAATTTTCTTTGTTTAATGATGTTAGTGATAATATTTCAATCAGACAAAAATAAAATAAAATGAAAAACTTTTTTTAATGTGCAATACCTGGTTTCTTGACTATTCACATAATCACACTAAATGAGTAGGTATGATAAAGGTGGATTGAACATGAACATAGAAAAGACCAAGATAGTGACAGTGGCTAAAATCACAAATCCAGCAAAGAAAGTAACAATCAATAGAAAGGAACTCGAAAAGGTAGAAGATTTCTGCTATCTAGGAAGTAGCATTACTGGTTACTGCAAATAGTAAGATCAAGGAGGAAATAGGACAAAGGATATGGAAGGGTGGACAATTCTACCATGTGATCAAGGATATAATCTGGCGATGAAATATAGGAAAAGAGGCCAAAACTTTGTTGTATAAGGCATATTATCATCCAATAGTGACATATGGCTCTGAAACCTCGACATAGAAGAAGAGGTCTGTAAGTGATTGCAGGAAGCAGAGTTGAGGTTTCTGAGAGGTAGTGAGAATGTAACATAAAAATAGAGAATAAGGAACAAAATAATTAAGGATGGTTTAAAAGTTATAACAACAGAAGAGGCACTGAAGATAAAAGGGTTGCTGTGGTTAGGTCATGTGATGAATATGAAGGAAGACAAAATGCCTAATAAAGCCTAGTACAGAGCAAAGAGAAGGATAAAGACCTAATGAAAGACCATGGAGAAGAGGGATGAACCAAGCGCAGTACATGAAAGCTAAAGGAGTGGACTGGATATGCTAAGCTGAGGAAGAAGTTTGGAGAGAGTGACAGGAACAAAAGAGGATATGCCAGACGACCTATGGAAGTGGAAACGTCAAATGATGATGATGATGATAATGATGAATAAAGGTGTGATTTTAAGAAAATGTACTCCATTTTCCTCTATCCTTACACCATTCTTCCTAATTTAATTTCTTTCATTCTTCTCCTCTCTTGCACACATTGTTATCTACTTCTCCAATCTCTTACTTGGCCTCCCTTGTGGTCTTTTTCTTACATACTTCATTTCCATCATTTTATTTGTCCTTTCCTTCTCCATCCTCATTACATGCCTATACCATTTCAGTCTTGCTTCCTCTACTAACTCATGTACTTCCTCTACCCCCACTCTTTCCCAGATAACTTAATTCTTAATCTTGTTTATCCTCGTGACAGCTAACATGCTCCTTACAAAAGTCATTCCTATGCCCTCAAATTTCCTAATATTTCTTACATTCCCTGCCCATGTTTCTACTGCATTGTGTGACAATGGGTACAAATTACACCCTATGCAACACTTCCTTACACTTCAAGAGCACTTGTCTTCTTCATAGCAGATCTCTTACACACCTACACAACTCTTCATGATGTCCTCTTCTAATTTGATCATCTCTACTTCCACCTTTCTCCTCAATCATGCTTCCAAGATATTTTACGTTCTTTACTTTTCTCAGCTCTACTCCATCCCCCTTATAACTTTATTAGGCCTTATCCTCTTCCGTGTCATTACCGTCACTTCACACTTTGCCATAATAGGTTTCATTCCACACTCTTTCACCTCATTTCATTACTGTAGATGTTCCTGTACTTCCTCTTCCTTCTCTCCCCCATTCCATCAAGTCATCAGCAAAAAGCTTTCATTCTTTTCCCCTGTTGTTTTCCTGCCACTTTATTAATGACAATTCCACTATCATTTTAAATAGTAGTGGTGAGCGGGAACTCCCCAGCTTCACCCCATTTTTTATTTAGAACCCCTCCATCTCAACCCAACTTTTGTTATCCTCATATTATATGCTTTTCACTCTCATTATAACTCCTCTCTCCACTTCAATCTCATCCATCGTTTTCCATACTTTATTTATATCCACACTATATATATATGTCTTCTCCACATCCATAAATACCATTACCTATAGAGCTTTTGTGTTAAAATCTATATTTTATGAAAGGCTCAAACTTGAGCTCGAAATATGAGAACTCGGAGATCCATTAATAATTAATCTGTCGTCTTGAATGAAAAGAAAACCACAGTTTATAAAGTGCACTGCTGTCCATGTCTATATTAATATATTGTAAGAGCTAGAGATCTGGTCATACAATTTTAAAGGAAGATAAGTTGAAACAACATATTTTCCATTACAGGCAATGCATTAATAAAATCTCACCTTGCGTGTTTGAACATGCTGTCCATCCACATATAAGGAGAAGGAAGAGTTCTTGAGTACTGCTCTGTTTAGTACCAAGACAAGGTGATGCCATTGTCCCTCATGTAGAAGGTCAGGACACCAGACACGAGCGCTAGAGTCTCCAATACCTTCAGGTTCCCAATCCCCTGTATCTGTGCAGCACAACACACATATATGATAAGCAAAAGGATAAGTTTTACACAAAAACACACAGTTTTATACATTGAAAGAATATCCACAACATTTGTTAATGGTTATACTTATCTTTAGCAAAGCAGATAAGACTACATAACAAAACATGTATAATAGACAGGTGTCATTTAACCATACAACTAATTTAAGCAAATTTGCCTACAATTGTAAGTTAATACACTTAAAGCCATTGGTCATGAAAAATGTTACAGTGCAATTTTAACAATAGTATAATTATAAATATATGTGATAAATAGTGATTCAATGATTTCAAATCATTACAGTTTATGAGTTATAAGGGGTTAAAATGTATATTTTATGCTTTTTGTGTAACATTGTTTAAATCATAAAGTATCTAATGTATGGGGCTGAAATTTAGTATAACTAGACATTCATATGAGGTGTACAAAAAAAATTACAGTATAAATAATAATAGTAATAATATTATTTCATTGTGCTCACCACATATGAATATCTAGTATACTAAATTTCAGCATCATACATTAATTACCTTCACAATGACATGTAAACAGCTTAAAATGGCAAGTTTGACCCCTTATAACTCATAAACTGTAATGATTTGAAATCATCGAATCACTGTTTATAGCTTATAGCTACACGCTTGTTAAAATTGCAAAATATTAGTTTTATTGTTGTATGACCTTAATCTATATTAACCCTTAAACGCTTAGCGCACCGATCTATCGGCGCCAGACAAATCTAGTCTTTTAGTTACATATATTATTACTAGACTGTACTAGGACTGTAACATAAATATGAAGATCTAGTTAGTATTTTCTTCAACAGAAAGCACTGTAATGTTTATGAAAACATTTTCTTTTAACAAATGAAGTTTGTTATTCTCACATATTTATATTGTGGCACGATTACGTTTCTGGCTTCTGTGTTTCTCTTTATTGTGTGTTTTTCAGTTAATATTTTATTTTAATTCTAAAATTTATTTATTATTTTGTGCTTATTTTCTTCATAGTTATTTTTATTTGAAGTTATCTAGGACTAAGTGTTAGGACAATAGTTTGATTTGATTTTTATCCCGGCAATGGCTGGTCCAAGTTCTAGGTTAAATAATTCAGATATATTATATTATTTAGACAGTATTGACAATCAGAGTGACTTTGTGCCTGAAAGTGACTCTGATACCAATAGTAATGACAATAACTCAGGTTTACGACTTCATGGAGAGTGTTTACACAAACACAGGTGCTGACTTCAAAATTGTAAGTAGGTCTACTGTCCCAATCCTATATACATGATTTGACCAAAAGTCATATAGTTTAGAATCAGACAAACCTACAAACACCAAACTTATATCAAATTTTATAGAAATGAATGCTCTTTCTGGAAGGATGACTGATGATATAAATTTTCAAATTTCAATGTAATTTTTTCAAAATATCAAATCAATTCAAGTCAAATTTATTATGACATTTTTTTCTTCTAAATCTTCAATGTTTATTGTATAAATGTGATTTTTTCCATTTGTATACATTGAAAACTTTTTCAATGGGAAAATTTAAAATGTTCAGAGGTAAATATGTGAAAATTAGCATGAGTTTTTTTGGATAAACCAAGTGAAAATGTGTTGAGTGCAAAAGGGTTAAAAACTAAAGAGTACAATAGCATGATTTGGATGATTGTTTTTATGTTTTCATCCAAAGAGCAATTATTATAATCGTGAAAAATTTTTAACTCAAGATTCTTAAGATTCTCCAAGTTTTATGTGCGCTCGAACTCAAAAAATGGATTTTACTAAGCCTGTGCAAACCTTAGAAATTCCGAATCTTGCTAAGATTCAGATTCGAGCTTTTGAGTCTTAATACTAAAGAGATTCATGGTGGATTTGAAATTTCAAATCTAAGTAAATTTCATATTCAGATTCGATAGGTTTAGTTCGAAATTTGAATATTTTAATACTTAAGAATAATTTCAACATTCTATGGTCTTATACAGCAAACCGTTATAAAAAAAAATAGTAATTTATTTCATTTATAACCTTTCATAAGTAAGTCATGAGGCTTTGTTTACTTTTAACTTAAAATTAAGTTTAAAATATTTTCAAAGACTCCTAAGGATATGTTGATTTGGATTTGAAACATTTTCAAAATAAAATATTCTGTAGCATGTCAATCAGACAGATTGGACAGCTACAATTAAATATCAATATTTTAATAATTTACGAAAGAAAGAAACCATATTAACATATTTAAAAAAGTAATCTACCTCAAAGTTTATTTTCTCTGACTAGATGCAATCAAATACAATTACGTATCCCCCTAAATTGAAACACGTAGTTGTTCAAAAATATTGTCTTTTGATAAATACTGTAGTAGATATCAAAGAAGAGGATTAACATTATCATATTTATGAATAAAATACGTTAACGCATGGCTTTGCCATTGGATGATGTCGGATAAATTTACATACGCTTGCCATTCTGTCTACAAGAAAATATAATAAAGTACATCTATACTACAAATTCTCATTAAAATAATAACTAATCCTAAATAATATAATCAAACCAGATATATTTAAATAGAAGATGCTTGGTATCTACTCACAATTTCAAGATGTCCTTGGATTTGGTTGCCACATATTTGAAACGAAAATTGTTCAAATATGGCAGCCACACGTGCTTGCATTATATAACACCTGACTAAGAAAAGGAGTGTATTTAGAGATCGACACACTGACCTACTACGCGTCAGAAAGGACTGGCGGCGATTCAAGGAAACATGTTTTCCCACTTACCCTGCAAGCGTCGGTCACTGGTTCACTCCTCTTTTCCCCCGCCTTCATCCGTATTTCTCCTTTCTATATTCCTGAGTTTATCACTCTTTTTGTTTTGTTCCATTCGTATCAGATTTGGGACTATATATAGGGCTGTTCCCATGTTCACATTATACCCGTTCTCCTACAACCAAGCGTCGAAGGAGGAACTTCTGCACCGTCACGTAACCATGTATACAAAGAAAAGAAAAAAAAAAGAAAAGAAAAAGCAGAGTGGCGCAGTTTGATACATATAAGGTGAGGAAACCTTTCCTACAGCTTCAAAACCTTAAATTTTGTTATACATTGAAACCTGTTTAACTGGGATCTCAAGGGACCTAACATTTTTTATCATTTATAGAGGTTTTTTCATTTATCCAGTTTCCCAAATAAGCAGGTTAACATGACAATTGTCTTACTTATAGAGGGTCCCACTATGAGAGGTTGAAATTTATATTTATCATATAAATAGGTGGAAATGTTTATATTTATGTACATACAAATGTAAAAGAAATGTATATTTCATGTTGCACAATATTTATTTAAAAACAAATTAATGGCTTAAAAAAATTAGTAGTATTAGTTTGTATTAGATTGTTAGTTGCTTTAAGATGTTTCTCTATAGTATAAATTTGATCAAATATGTCAGGATTATTAATATTTGACATCTCAAAATATTTATATAAGGTTTCTAAGGCTTTTTCTGTGTCACGCTTTGATACTCTCTCTAAAGGCTCTTCACAAGTTTCACAACCCTCCTTTTCTTCTTCTTGTTCTATCTCTAATAACTCAGAAATAATGTCATCGTCAGTGAGCTATTCCGATACTAGTACATCATCGTCTATACGCACACAATTCTCAAAAGTGGGCTGCTGGTCATTTTCATTGCTACTATAAGCGGCAATAATCTAGTTCCATTCTGCAAGTGTTTCACAGTTCTCTCCCTCCTCTTGTAAGCTTTCAGGTGCCGGTTAATCCGTCACTTTGAATCCAGCTTTTTTGAAGCAGTTATTAATGGTGGTATTGCTCACACAAAACTCAAGCTTTTCTCGCAAATCTCATTGCCTGGAGGATGTTAATTTCAGGGATTTTATTCTCTTCTATAGATTTAAGAACGTATTGTACTTCTTTTCTGAAGTAAAATTTAAAGTTGTTGATAACTACCTTGATCCATTGGCTGTAATTTACTTGTAGTATTGGCAGGTAAATACAGTAATTTAACGTAGTCTAAATCGGGCATGTTATTATGAGCTGTGCAGTTATCAACAAACAAAACAATTTTTCTTTTTTGGGTCTTCATATTGGCGTTCACTTTTTTCAACCAATCCGCGAATAAATCAGATGTCATCCAGGCCTTTTTTATTGTTTTGATAACTAACAGGCAAAGTTTTGATACCTTTGAAGCATCTTGGATTTTTTGATTTCCCAATTAAGAGAAGTGGTAGTTTTTCAGTTCCATACATATTTGCACACACAAGCACAGTAATTCTATCTTTGCTCAATTTACTATCATGGCAAGGCTGACCTTTGACTGTAAAAATTTTATCCGGAAGGCACTTGTAGAATAAGCGCGCTTCATCAGCATTGAAGACGTTATCGGGTGAAAAATCATGTAATAAATCTGGAAGATTTTTAATCAACTGATTACATTCATTGTTGTCCACAGCATTGCTCTCTCCACAAATATTTTTGAAAACGATATCATTCCTTCTCTTAAAGCCCCCCAATCACCCTTTACTGCCAGAAAAATTATCAATACCGCAGCTTACTCGCAAATTCTCGAGCTTTCTCCTTAATCATTGAGCCGCTTATTGGAATGTTTTTATTCCGTACCTGTTTCATCCATGTCGAGAGACGTTTTTCAAGTTCAGGATACTCTGCTGGTCATAGTCGTTTTAGTTTTCCCTTTCCATCAATACAATAAGAACGTATTTTCTCCTTATTTTGAATAATTCTATAAAGAGTTGACTTTGGTAAATTAAACTCAGTGCACAGTTCGTCACGCGACTTTCCACTATCATATTTCAATAATAACTTTAATTTATCAGCGGATGTTAGAGAATTACACTTTCGTTTCAACATTTTTTGCATTGGTATTCACTCATTTCTCGTACAAATACTTAAATAGTACTGATAAACAAAGCAAGTATGGAAGAAATTAGACTGTTTGTGAACAAGCGTGTCATAACTTGTCTAAACCTGATAAATTGTCTCACTTATACAGGTTTATTGAGCTACCAAGTCCCAATTATAGAGGTAAACATCGAAAAAATCTATGAAATCTAATCTCAGTTAACAAGGTCTGAAAATTCTCAGTAGCAGAGGTATTTTAATGAAAGAGTGGCGGGACCTCATTGTAATTATCAATAACAGAGGTTTCTCACATATCCAGGCCCCAGTTAAACAGGTTTCACTGTATCTGTTTAATTTAATAAATCTATTAATTGTTCAATTTTTTTTTATTTCAATTTAAAGTGTTGAACCTGTAGGAAAAGTTTCCTCACCTTTTATGTGTCAAACTTTTTTTTACGTCTGAAGCTTGATGCAAACAATAAGACTTTGAGAATTGTGATGTATTGACTGTAGCTACAAGGGCTGTGCAGGCGCCAGGCTACAGGTAGACGTTTTTTCTAAAAAAGCAGAACAATTAAATAGTTACTAACTGAAGGTATTGAACAAGATATAAATGTAAATTTTAACCAGTTTTGCTTGATTGGGTTTTCAAAATATAATCCTTTAAACATTTCGGATTATTATAAACAACAGAAGATCTGTTGATAACAGCGGTTGATGGCTAAGAAACAGGTTTCAACAAAATAGTACTGTGGCTGGTCTTATTCCCTTTCGGTACTGCCAGAGCATTCAATAGTACATAATATTCTAATAGCAATTACACTAAGAGCAACACAACCAATAGGAGCCAAACAACAGGCAAGAAAAATAGGTATTATTTGCTCGGACCCCACTATGACACTAGTGCAGTTCCCTGGTTTGCTCTCGAAGCTAATACCGCACGAGAAGCGTGACTACTTGACCAACCCAAAATATAGATTTCCATTGACTCAACTGTGACATGGAAAACAAAACTGACAGCCTGGTTGTAGCCATCCAAATATTAAAAAGATCCACACGACGTACACGGCGTCATGAGAAGTATTGCCTCAAAATGGGTTAATGGAAATCATGGAAATTTGCAAGTCTATGACTAAGACATTACAACTTTCTAAGCCAAAGGCTCATAAAGTAAAGACTGTATCATAAGGACACAGGAAAAAATAGTAGCTAGGACTTGATTCACTAAGTCACTAAAATTAGACTTGTCCTTCAGACTGCAAGACACGATATTTAATGAATTAACTGAAACTCTTCCATCTTGATGCTAACAAAACTTTAAATGAATTAACTATCCATTTGACATAATTTTAAATTACCAAAAATGCTTCGACAAAAAAATATATAAATAAAATAAAAAATCTAGATTTACATTGTCTAGTTTTTTAAACAAAAAGTAGACCCTAGGTCGTAAGAACTTAACGACGATTTCAGGATACTCAAGTATTCCAAGCAAGACGTCCTGGTCAGGGTAACGGTGGATCTGACGGCCTAGACTCCATGGTCGTCGCACTTCTTGGTTACATGACGGTGCAGAAGTTCCTCCTTCGACGCTTGGTTGTAGGAGGACGGGTATAATGTGAACATGGGAGCAGCACTATATATAGTCCCAAATCTGATATGAATGGAACAAAGCAAAAAAGCGTGATAAATTCAGTGAATATAGAAAGGAGAAATACGGATGAAGGCGGGGGAAAAGAGGAGTGAACCAGTGACCGACGCTTGCAGGGTAAGTGGGAAACATATTTCCTTGAATCGCCGCCAGTCCTTTCTGACGCGTAGTAGGTCAGTGTGTCGATCTCGATATACACTCCTTTTCTTAGTCAGGTGTTATATAATGCAAGCACGTGTGGCTTCCATCTTTAAACAATTTTCGTTTCAAATATGTGGCAACCAAATCCAAGGACATCTTGAAATGCTGAGTAGATACCAAAGCATCTTCTATTTAAATACATCTTGTTTGATTATATTATTTAGGATCAGTTATTATTTTTATGAGAATTTGGGATATAGATGTACTTTACTATATTTTCTTGTAGACAGCATGGCAAGCGTATGTAAATTTATCCGACATCATCCAATGGCAAAGGGCATGCGTTAACGTATTTTATTCATAAATATGATAATGTTAATCCTCTTCTTTGATATCTACTACAGTATTTATCAAAAGACAATATTTTTGAACAACTACGTGTTTCAATTTAGGGGGATACGTAATTGTATTTGATTGCATCTAGTCAGAGAAAATAAACTTTGAGGTAGATTACTTTTTTAAATATGTTAATATGGTTTCTTTCTTTCATAAATTATTAAAATATTGATATTTAATTGTAGCTGTCCAATCTGTCTGATTGACATGCTACAATTCTATTTGAATTAGAAATTTTAGTTTTAGTATGATATTCTATTCGGATTCAATTTGAAAAAAATTCTGAGCATGACATTTTATTTGGAATCGATTCGAGCTGGTTTGCCAAGATTCGGATTCAACTTTAAATGGAAAATCATGGATTCACACAGACTTATATTTTACAATATTCTGTCTATTTGTTTATTGCTGACCACATATCTGTGATAGTTTGATTGAATGTGTTCAGATTTGAAAGTGAGATATTATATTGTTGTACCTTGGGATTTCTTTTGATTTTGATCTTTGCCATTAAATTAACTGTAGTTTACTGTTGAGTGATTCTTTTTGATAGAACATTTTTTGAAAATTGCTCTCATTTTGATTAAAATCAAATCTATGGGGTATTTACCTTCTCAACTAATACTTTACTTGATTTGTGAGTAAAAATTCATTTAAGAGTAGTTAGCTGACGACAGTTTAAAAAAAAAAAGAATGATTATTAAATACCTAGCTCTAATGATTTGGTTCAAAATGGTAACTATAGGCTGTTCCACTCTCAAATAGCAGTACAGGCTCTTATGGACTATTCCCATCTCTTTCCAACCTATTAGTTTCTCTGTTAGCGCTGTCCTTTTTCAACCAAGCAGAGTTGCCATTAGTATCTTAAATTTAAACGTTATGTCTATGAAATAAGCATGGCATATTAAAGAACATTCACTTATGTATCTTGTGAAATCAATTTAAACCACCATAGATATTTTTAAACCACTATTTTTTTTCAAAATATTAAAATATGCATTGTTTAAAAGTTTCATGAGGTTCCAAATATATCATGTCATAAGTCTTGTTCCACTAAACAATGTTAAAAACAATTAAAACATCTCATATCTCCTGAAATATATTAAGTAAAAAATGAAAATGTTGTCTTGTTAGAAACTTTCATTCTTTTGATTTTGCATAGGTACATTATGTTTAAGAAATGATAAGAAAAAGTCAAATTTATCTTTGAAAAAAAAGTTTAAAAGACTGTGGAACAATAGCGCTCCCCATTTATGTGTGGTAGCATTTTGAAGTTGAAGAGGGTGTAGTTCAGTTTACGCTTTGTCCAGTCTTGAAGAGCAGAGTGATGTTATACAGTTGTAGCGTTGATAACTGATGCGTTAGTTCATACCATCCACATCAAAATTGGCAATATAGGTTTCACAAAATATAAGGTTCAGTCACTTGTACATTCATTATACTAGTTTTTGTTTGTAACTATAGTTTAATAAAAAAGGTTTTATTGTACTTTCCGAGACAATGTCAAAAATTTGAGAATACACTTTATATGCAACTCCAAATTTTAATATATTATGCTTTTGAATTAAGAAACCAGCTACCCACAAAGGTCGGTGGCTGAGCAGTCTCAGATTTTACACTTTGCCACCATTTGTAATCAGTCCCAGGTTCGAATCCTGGTCAAATTCACTGGCATTAGTTAAAACACTTAAGCTCATGGTCTGAGATTTATCTTTGATAAATTGTCGAATAGCAGACTGGATGTTGTGTTTTCTTAGTATTAAGGTAGTTTGTAAGTCGTTTGTTAATATAACCAGCATGTTCGAAAAGTACATCTACCTAATACAAAATAATTCTCTGAGGTTGATTTTTAACAAGTTATTTTTCCATAGTTTTAAGAAAATACTGGTACACATATTATTAGCCACTTTCCTTGTCCTTTTCTCAGTTATATTATTGATTCAAATCATCGTAAGATGCTGAAAGTCAAAATAGTCTTCAGGCGTAGCACACTGTGTAAACATAAATATAACCCTAATGAAATTCGCACCAATGAATCCTACTGATGACAGTTCTCTTGGAAAAGCAAAACACAACTGTTTGAAATACATCCAAGAAGCCTCTCTCCAGTTGTGGGCCATTATTCTTGTGTTACGGGTTAAGGTCTTTATTTTGGTGTGTGCTGACAAGAGTGCTAAGAGTGTTTGGTGGTTTAGTCATCATTTTTATCAAATGTTTAATCATATTATATTTTAATTTGTCTTTATATTTTTAGTTATAATATATTTTACTTTATATGGAATAATAATTTTATATAGTATTTATTATTGATCCATAGTGTATATTGTTCGTTTTTTAAACTATTCATCATGAAGAGTGCATAACATAGGTATACTGAGAAGCAAAAAACGTCAAATAGTAATAAACGTTTTCAATTATTTTACTAAGACAATGAATGTCCCCAAAGCAGTTAAGGAAATATGTAAAACCATCAAATGTTCCGAAAGAACTATTTATGCATTAAGAGAGGAACAAAAATGTAGTTCTTTGAGGACTCCTTCAAAAAGAAAGCATAAGAGAAAAATGAAACCAAAAAAATTCAAGAATGAACATATACGACGATATTGTACAAAATGCTGATGTTCATCGGCTTGTCCATTACTTGTTTTCGACAACTTACCCCCTACTTTAAGTATTATTTTAGCGAGGGTAAATGCAGACGACACACTGCCCATTTCTCACGAACTTTCTTATACAGATTTTTGCAGGAGATGGGTTTTGAGTACAAACAGAGGGGTAACAAGAGTGCTTTCATTGAAAGTGATAACATTATTAGGTGGCGTCATAAGTATTTGAAGAAAATTAAGAAGTTCAGAGCTGAAGGTAGACCTATTATTTATACAGATGAATCATGGGTAAATGTTGGACATAATTAAGGAAAGATACTACAATTTAGAGTACTCAGCAAGCATTTCTTAGGGGGTTAAGCACGGGACTGAAGCCACCACGGGCTTGTGGACCACACTTTGTGATGGTTCATGCTGGAAAAGGCAATGGCTTTGTTGAAGGTGCTGAGCTCACTTTTTTGTACAATAAAAACACAGCAGATGCCCACGACGAAATGAATGGTGATGTTTATGAAAAATAGTTTTCAGGTCAATTACTTTCTAATACACCTGAAGGAGCTGCTATCGTAATAGATAATTCAGCCTATCAGAGCAGAAGGTGTGAAGCGATCCTGACCACATCAAGGCGTAAAGCTCATATAGCTGATTGGCTTATCCATAAGAGCATTGATGTAGATGATGAAATGTTGAAACAGGAAATGCTGTATTTGGTTCCGAAACACACACACCCAAGTTTGAAAAATACAAGGTTGATGAGATGGCGAAGGCGTTGGATCAACAAGTCATTAGTTTGCCTCTGTATCATTGTGAACATAACTCTATAGAGATGGTGTGGGCGCAAGTTAAAACATTTATTAAAATAAACAATACTAGTTTTGAGGTTAAGGATATGAGGTCTTTAATAGCTTCTGCGTATGTCCACCTACTCACTCTCAAAACTTTGAGCTACATGGGCCACCCACTAAACACTACTTCACAAATGATGGAGCCACATATTAGTGCGGGGACAACAATGAAGCATAAAGTTTTTTTTAGGTCTAAACGAATATGTTATTTACTTTACAGAGAGGGCTTAAATTTGCCTGTTTTTAGAACTTTCACCCCCACCCCCACCCTTATAATTTATAAAACTATTGTATATGAATTTATTATTATTATTATTATTATTGAGTTTTAGCTTTTACTATAGTAAAAATGAATTAGGTAGGCCTAATTGTTTATAAAATTGCACACAAATTCACATGCAAACAGGGAATATTTTGGTATAAACCTATGTACCTGGGAAGACCATCCTAGAAAGGATTAGATCTCCAACCTATTCATCGATTGAGACAGTGTACAGTGTATATTAAGCGTGGCATTAATATGATAATAAACGGAATAATACACAATAATTCTTGACGGCACAAACTTCAAATTGATTGCCATAGCGTGTATAAGTTTGTATAATTTGCTAAGTTTGAATATAAAAGTTGTCCATCTATTTCGAGTGGGTGAGATCTGGCAACTGCGCGATCCATAAGACTTGTACTGCATAGTGAGATTGGGATACTATAAAGTTTTTTTACAATATACATAGTCTTATATACCTCTATATTTCCTTAAAAATATTATTTTGGATTATTATTTTTTAAACAGCTCCAATAAGTTTGTTCAAAATTTATATCTGGGGTCTATTTTACATTTTTGTCCATAATTAATATCAATGATTTTAATTTGATTGAGAAAGAGAATTAATCAATTAATGTGTGCGTAAGTAGACATGGTGAGATCCTACCTGATGCTGAAGATCCGGTGAAGCAGTAACCCAAGTAGGCCTGCCTGGGGTTGTGATAGGATGATCTTGGTGCTTTGGATCAGACGCACATTTATACCAGTTAGGATGAGAATGGGTTTATTTAAATTAGCGAAAGAGAATGCAAAACACTAAGAGAAACAGAGAAGTTGAGCCGCAGTGGTGACGCACGTCTACCTTTGAGAAAAACACTTTGCGAACTAACAGGAAAGGCGCGTAAAAATAAGAGAGAGCAATTGTACCACCCTTACAAAACATAATTAATGAAAGAAAAGGCGGTAAACAGAAAAATGTGATACTTTCATAAATTAATAATGAATGAATATAAGAAATATTTAATTAAGTAAACAATAATGAAATTGATACTAAAATAATAAAATATAAAGAATTTAATCAATTAATGTGTGCGTAAGTAGACATGGTGAGATCCTACCTGATGCTGAAGATCCGGTGAAGCAGTAACCCAAGTAGGCCTGCCTGGGGTTGTGATAGGATGATCTTGGTGCTTTGGATCAGACGCACATTTATACCAGTTAGGATGAGAATGGGTTTATTTAAATTAGCGAAAGAGAATGCAAAACACTAAGAGAAACAGAGAAGTTGAGCCGCAGTGGTGACGCACGTCTACCTTTGAGAAAAACACTTTGCGAACTAACAGGAAAGGCGCGTAAAAATAAGAGAGAGCAATTGTACCACCCTTACAAAACATAATTAATGAAAGAAAAGGCGGTAAACAGAAAAATGTGATACTTTCATAAATTAATAATGAATGAATATAAGAAATATTTAATTAAGTAAACAATAATGAAATTGATACTAAAATAATAAAATATAAAGAAATAAATACTAAACAATCAATGTACAATATGTTAGAACAATTTTGTTTAAAATGTATATGGGATTCAACACGGGAAAAGGGACTTTTTAACTTACTTGAGTAAAATGTTCAGTACAGATGATTTTCGTCTGTAGGGTCGATTTTTTACGTTTCCGATTTTTAACTCGTAATGCTAACTATATTCATTTTGAATAAATTCCAGTCACTATTAGTTCTAAAATCAATTGCTAGGTAGAGTAAAAATACATTTTAGGTCAGCTGTGTCGTTGTTATAAAATTGAACCTTAACTTACACCAATGCTTTTCTTATCGTGTAAGTTAAGGTCCCATTTCCTTTACACCTGGAAAAAGTGAAAAAAGTGTGTACTTCAAAAAATTATAGTAAAACTAAACAATAATTTTAATATAATTGTCTAATTTGATATTTTAAAAATGTTATAACTAAATTTTAATAAGGTAATGCAAAATAAAATAATAAATGTTTTCTCATTCAAATTGTTGTTTTTAAGTGTACTTAAATCCTTTCAAAGCAGTAATCAATGTTTTTTAGCATTTCTTAAAAATTCAAGAAAAATTCTGTCAATGCTTAATCTAAAATTTTAATGAAGATTTCAGAACATAATTAAATTTAGTATAAAAGAAGAAAACTTGATTTTTCTTCCACAAAAAGGATTTTCTTCTTATCAGTTACAATGAGATTTCTTTTGCAGCATGCTATCATTTCCTATTTAAGACATTTCACTTACATAGCTGAATTCAGCATGAAAAACTGAATAAAATAAATCCTTTCACAGAAGAATATGGTAGGAATAACTATTAAGTTTACGCACTCTAATTACAAGTTAACTTTAACCTTAGTTTTCTCAAGGTGTTTTTAAACATTATTAAAAAAACGATTGAGATGAAGAAATCTAAAAACAACATATATTTCTTTATAAGAAAATATCAAAAAAGCAAAATTGGTCTGGGGTAAGTTAAGGTCCCTTCTCCTGTGGTGCATCACATATATGGCTGTTCATTGTGATTAACAAGATGACTCCCTTGTAGTCTAGTACAATATTGTCAATTTTAAAGTACTCACTATGTGGCATGACAGTTTCTTGTGTTGAAACAATGATGGCCTTGTCTCTAGCAGAAAGCACCAGAGACAGACACACCAAGTGGTCCTCTCTGCCCCCGTGGAGGTTACGGACCATAGTAAGAAGTCTGACACAGTGGGGGTCAGTGCGGGGGTCAGAGAACTTGTCTACGCACAGCCATGTGGAGTAACTGAGACCTGTCTGGGGTGGGAACATCCGGTCACCTTGAGACAACATAACACACCTCAATTAAATAGCGGTAGTATTTTGTTAGCAGTGGCTGTGTCTTGTAAAAACTGTAACACTATGGAATCAATCACCCCGCTTTGGGCGTCGATTGAAACACTACGGATTAATTCCCTAATATATAATAATGCTGTGATGATGTTTAGGTTGTCTATAGCTCCGTGGTCGAGCGCCTATCATCACTGAATGAAAACGATACCGTTTAACCAGCTGTCTAAAGCTCCGTGGTCGAGCACTAATTAGAACGGTATAATTAATAAATGGTAAATGTAATAAAGAGAACTGTTGATGGCTGTTTATTCACACACGGTTTATTTAAATGACATCTGTTAATTACTTATACATATTCCAATTAAATGTTTTATATCACTGCACACTTGTGATATTAATATAAGTTATTTTATACTGTGTTAGACTGTGACTGCCAGTGTGTGGCTCTGACTGACTTGTGTGTGGGCGGAGATGCCGGTGTAGATGTTTGAATCCTGGATGTAGATATTTGGATCCTGGATGCCTGGCGGATGCGCACAAACGGTTTATATATGACATACCCCTTGCATCTTTCTCCCCTCGCCAACAGTGTAAAATCTAAATAATAATAAAAAAAGTTCTGGCGACAGGTGTTGTGAAGGCTAGCTTCTTATTGGTATAGGGATTTGGTGTCTTTTTCCAGATACTGAGGAGTTGTTCCTTTTAACAGGAAATAGCGCAGTTGTTCTTTTAACAGGAAATATGGTATAAAAAATATATTTTAAAGGTGTAATTCTTTTCCCATTATTTCTGAGAAGCGCGTGTTTCTTCATGGATGAATCTTAAAAGGATACTCTACATATATTACTTTAAAGAAAAATTACCTTCATCCAGGACTTTTTACATAATTTATAGTAATCCAAACCAATATCATTACAAGACCACTAAGACTCCATGGGAATGAGGTATGTGAGGAGCATGTTAGCCCTTCTATGTTAGCTAAAAAGTACTATTATTTCTGGAATCAAGAAAGTGTTTTTGAAGGCTCCATCATGCATCACCACATTTAAAGCAGCCCTGCCCAATATATCTTGCCGCCGCAGCCAGTGCTGTTGAATGTGACCCAGGTGATCTGCTTAGTACACTGCAGCACTGGCATCCAACACCTTAGTTCAGTCGGCAGTATATCTGCATAGTGAGCTAAGAGTCCTAGGTTCGATTTCCGGCATTGCAGAAAAATTTATCACTGGTAAAATGTGGGTTTACCTTTCCATATTAATAAATTAATGGCTGGGGACTGGATGTTGTGCCTGTCTAGTTTTAAACCATATTATAGGACACATAAATTTATGACAGGCCTAGCAAGTTGGTAGTGGAAAAATATATTGCTTGAATAAAAAACTGACCCAGGCTATAGGTTGGAAACAGTATTGAATGTAAATGTAAATACTATATTTAAGCGCGTCCACAAATTAACATTATAAGTAAATACTGTACGTTTATGGACACACTAGGTGTGAATTTAAGACTAAATAAAGTAGGTCTTTATTGAAAATTTTGTCTCTATTTTTACTTTATAAAGCCTATTTAAATGCCTATTTTTATTATTTTTAGTTTAGTGAAAGCTTGAAAATGACAAGCCTATAATAAGACAGTGTAGAAACACTGTACAGTGATGTAAAGTAATTGATAGTGAAGGAAGCCAACCTGAAAGGATAGTTAGGTTAGGCCTAAATAGAAAAACACACTTCTCTCTTCTTTTGTTCTTAAACTATTGCACTATTACACTTTACACATTGTTTTGAATTTTCGGAAATATTTCTTTATCGTTTGGAGAGCCACAGTGAAAACACAAAGAAAGATATGCTATTGAACTACATGTTTCTAGAATGATTTGTAATATGTGTTTTCAACTTGTCTCGTCAAACGATAAAGGAATGAATATTTCCGAAAATTTAAAATAATGTATGAAGCATAATAGTACAGTAGTTTAAGAAGAATAGAAATGAACAAACAGGTGTATTTTCCTTCACTATCAATTACTTTAGATCATTGTACAGTGTTTCTACACTTTCTTGGAAAATATCTTTTGAGAAATTTCAATTTAATTTTCAATATTTTGACTGTGTACACAAAAACCAAACTTTTGAGTCTCCAGCTATTAGAAGGAAAAAAAATTAATTAGTTTAAATGTTTAGATAAAAAAAAAAAGTTATGTCATGATGTTAATTTATGTATCCACACACCTGTTCCAATTCCACCCACAACATTGCTGTCCACTGCTCCTAAAGCCCCTACAGGGACCACGCTAGTCCCTGAAGGGCTCTGAGGAGCGACACTGGGCAAGTACAAACAACCGAAGCCCTCTGCAGACATGTCCAGCTCTACAAAGGGAGGTAAGGTGGTGCTGCTGTGGGCTCTGAAGTCTCTAGGGGTTGTCATGGATACCAGTGTCTTCACTCGTGTTAGTGGCACGGGACCCCCTGGCTTGCGGTGAGGGGGCCGCCTGGGGTAGCATGTCTCCATCTCGTCTATTGAGAGGGAGCACAGTGGCTCCCCTAGTCTCAGGAAGTCTCTGGAACAACCACACACTATATACTCACAGCTAACACACAACAAATAAAATATTAAGATATAAGGGTGTGCAGGGCTTCAAAAACTTGAACTTAGATTCAATAGCAAAAATTTTGGATCCAAAAATTAGTAATCATCGATTAACAATATTTAAAGTTAAAATACACATTTATGTTAAGGTTTCTGTTATTTTGTGTTGATATGTACATCACAGATTAAGGCTCATTTGACCAAAAACTAAAATGATTAATTTATGCAGAGGCAGAAATGTTGAATGATGATGATTATTATTAAATCTCATGTTATGACAGCATAATTTATCAGGTTAGGACCAAAATATATCAATCATGTTTGTAATATAACATTTCGTAAATTATATTTAATATCCAAAAATATATAGTTATGCAACATTTTTCTTTTCCCTACATTAAACATTTGAAATTCAATTCGGTTTCAAGAATATTTCATATATGATTTGACTTCATTTGACTTCACTGTGAATTGATAAAAAAGATGTCACACGACCCTATTAAATTATATGTATCATATAAGCAAGAGGTTTTTTCTTTCAAAATATGTTTAAAATCTATAATAATTCTAGGAAAACGTTCTCCTAACTGAAAGAGAGTACTAAACTACATTGTAAACATGTTAATTTAATCATCTCACGATTTATTGACACTTATTTGATTGATCCATTCAGTCGAAGAATTCGCATCATAAATCTAAGATGCTAATCATTTCCAAAGTTTCCTTTGCTGAAGCCATTAAATACCTCTTGGATCTTTCTTTGCTACCATAGTTTAGATTTTGAAGTTTTTACACAAATATTCCATGAAGGGGTATTTACTTAAAATCAAACCAAACCATTCCAACACCCATCCCTAATTTCTTAAATGAATAAACTAGAATTTTTCTGTAAATGAAGAGCTTCTTTTTCCTAGATAAATACTACCTTTGAATTGAGTGTAGTGCTACTGACACTAGAGGAAGACAAATATTATATTTTAAAGTTCAAACCATTAAGCCACTAGACATATACTACAAGGGAACGTAACTAAGGTCTTTAGGTTCAAAGCACTGAGCTGCTAGATGCTCTAGCATACTGTGCAAGGGAATGTACCTGAGGTCTTTATGTTCAAGGCACTGAGCTGCTAAACATACGAGGTGTTGCTATTAAATATCCAGACTGATGCTGCTCCCAGCAAACTGCGAGCGTGCCGCGACATGTTTGAACATGACTGTGTTTGATGGTCCTTCCCCCACCCTGAGCTTGCTAGACAAGCCAGCAGGTCGCTCAGTTTGACTGTAGCAGTTGATTGAATTAGTCTACGCACTAATGACATGTCGGAAAAATTACAAGTGGTCAGACAGAGCAACGGGTTAACCTCAAGTTTCTTGTTAAACTAGGGAAAACCGCCACAGAAGCTTATGTAATGTTGAAAGAAGTCTATGGGAATTAATATGTATCCCGCACACAAGTTTTTGAGTGGTTTAAACGGTTTAAGAAAGGGCGTGAAATGACCGAAGACGATCGGCGCCCAGGATGGCCCTCAATGTCAAAAACGGACGAAAAAATTGGTAAATTAATCCGCGCTGATCGTCATCTGAGCATCTGAGGGCTTGCTGAAATGACAGGAATCGACAAAGAAAGTGTTCGACAGATTTTGCATGAATCATTTAATATGCGGAAGGTTTGCGCAAAAATGGTGCCGAAACTCCTCACTATCGAGCAAAAGGAATAAAGACAGAACATTTGTACTGACATCCTAAACAACATCGCCACTGATCCAGATTTGTTAGACAAGGTAATTACTTGTGATGAATTGTGGTTATTTACTTACAATCCCGAAACAAAGAGGCAATCCATGCATTGGAAGAGCCCAAGCTCGCCAAGGCAAAAAAAAGCCAAGATGAGCAAATCAAAATTCAAATCAATGATGATTGTCTTTTTCGACATTTGTGGCATTGTCTATATTCACTGGGTACCCGAGGCTTAGATCGTCAATTAACATTTCTACATCGAGGTTCTGACAGCCCTACGTGAGCGTGTGAGAAGATGAAGACCCGATTTGTGGAAGACCAAGTCCTGGATCCTTCACCAAGACAATATACCAGCCCATTCTGCCTTGTCTGTGAAAGCGTTCCTCACAAAATACGGCATCACTGTGTTGGAACATCCACCGTACTCGCCCGACCTTGCCCCCTGTGACTTTTTTCTATTTCCCAAGGTCAAGTCAGCGCTGAAGGGGACAAGATTTGAAAGTGTGGAAGCGGTAAAGCAAAAGCCAACAAGGTTCTCAACCAGCTGACAGAAGAGGACTTCCAGCACTGCTTTCAACTATGGAAACGTCGTATGGAGCGGTGCAGGGATCGACAAGGGGAGTACATTGAAGGTGATAAAACTTCTGCTGTAATTGGCGACAAATAAAAAGTGTTATGACTTCAGTTCGGTTATTTAATAGCCAAACCTCGTATACTGCAAGGGAATGTACCCGAGGTCATTAGGTTCAAGGCACTGATCTGCTAGACATGTACTACAAGGCAACGTACCTGAGATCTTTAGGTTCAAGGCACTGAGCCTCTAGACAATTCAGCATATACTGCAAGGAAACGTACCTGAGGTCTTTAGGTTCAAGGCACTGAGCTGCTAAACATATACTGCAAGGCAACGTACCCGAGGTCTTTAGGTTCAAGGCACTGAGCTGCTAAACATATACTGCAAGGAAACGTACCTTAGGTCTTTAGGTTCAAGGCACTGAGCTGCTAAACATATACTGCAAGGGAACGTACCCGAGGTCTTTAGGTTTAAGGCACTGAGCCTCTAGACACTTCAGCATGTACTGCAAGGGAACGTACCCGAGGTCTTTAGGTTCAAGGCAATGAGCCGCTAGGCATATACTGCAAGGAAACGTACCTGAGGTCTTTAGGTTTAAGGCACTGAGCCTCTAGACACTTTAGCATGTACTGCAAGGGAACGTACCCGAGGTCTTTAGGTTCAAGGCAATGAGCCTCTAGGCATATACTGCAAGGAAACGTACCTGAGGTCTTTAGGTTCAAGGCACTGAGCCGCTAGACGCTCCAGCATATACTGTAAGGGTGGATGTAGAGGGTGTGTCTCTTCCTCCAAGGCCACACTGCCACAGCTGAGTAGTCTACCAGGCAGGCCCGCCTCGCACATCACTTGCTGGTTGCGTTCTGATCGTACTAGAGACTTGAGCACCTCTGCAGTATACATCTGAAGGGTCAGAGTCACCTGTAACATGTTGTTCATAAGAAACCATCTAACATATCTTTTTTCATATGAAATAAGTGACCATATTAGAGTGCTGTATCACATAATAACCATTGTTCCTTTCTTAAACTGAATGAATAATGTCCTAACTTATTATGTCACAGCGTTTTGATGTTTGTTTGGGCTATATGCATATACTAATTAGTTACCATAAGTAATGTGTCAGGGATGAATAAGGTTGAATTTATGGAGAAAAAAAAAACTCAGAGCACCTGAGTGGGATTTAAGCCCTGATCTCATCATCAGTAGACAAGTTTACTGAAAGCGAGAGTTAAACTTCAGACCAGCGGTTTCCAAATTTTTTGAATGGCATACCAGCCCAAAAATGTCCTTAATTTGTAATTCCACCAAGATAATGATTGAATATTTACTATTTTGGTAATGTTTACTGGTGGCCCACTTACTGTGCAGCTGTTTTAGATGTTATCAGTGTTGCCAACCCTCTTAACTAACGTTTGAATATGTTTTACTTTTGGTTGAACCTAGTCTTAATATATTTATGAGATTTGATGAGGTCATATCTTTTTCAGACCTTAAATTTCTTGTTTTGTTTGGTTTCTCATGGTGTACTACCAGGAATAATTGTATGTACTAATGTACTATTGGTGGTACAGGTACCACAGTTTGAAAATTGCTGCTTTAAAGAATTCAAACAATGAAGGGATAGTTAGTTTCAGTATTATTTGAGCTCATTGAAGTTGTAGCTTAAGTTATGTCATTAAGTGTACACATTTTATCTAAAATATATCCTAAATTATTTGCATAGTTGACCTAAGAGCTACTTACCTTTATTAGTTGATATCTTAGTAAGCAAAGGTTTCAGTTATAATAAAATATTAGCGAACATAGAATAATCTCGACTATAAATTTTCGTGGAACCCCCCCTCCCCCCTCTCTCCACCCACCACTCTCTTGAGTTGAGTCTACTTCAATCACTAATTAATTAATTATTTTTAAAGGTTTAATCAATACATATTGGGAAGAAATAATTATCAATAGTGGTATTGTTTATGCATTGTTTAATCAAGAAAAGTAGTTGATAAATTGTAATACAAATTTTGTAAAAATTTATAAAAATTATCAGTCTCAGCTTTGCTTTAGAAAAATTCCGACTTGAATAATTTTGAAGCCTTACCAATAAAAATCTTGACAGCAGTGGCGTATTCTGAGAAAAATTAATAGGTATGCTGTACTCTAAGTAGCAATGGAGATTTGGGGTCTGAGGACCCTCAACCACTGTTGTCCAAGAACTTCAAGGGATGTATTTGAAGATGTGTTCATATAGAGCAGTGGTTCTCGGACATTTATTATTTCCCTTTAACTGTATGCTATCTTAGGAAATTTTGAGCCCCCTATTTTCCACTCCCATATTATCTCTTCTTTTATTTATCCATAACGATGATTACCATATAATCAAAATGTAATAAAAGTAACTCCATGGTGTCAGCCCGCATTCAGGTTATACCTGCCGAGTGGCTACCAAACTGTTTGACAAATTAGTGCCAACTCCTGTGGATAAACGGTGTCATAAAGTCAGCACAACGATGACTCCAGCCATTAAGCTCGGCTTTCTATACCGGAGCCACTACAACTTTATTCGAGTAGCTCCTTATTTATCCACTCTATGCTGAATCTAACACGTTTTAAACTCGATGCTTACCAGATAATCTGGACACGCTGGGAATAAAAACCTGGGACCTCTGGGTCCATAGCCAGAACCTATGAACACTAGACCACATAGGTGGTCCTCAAATTGCAATTATATCTATATGGTTAGAAATTTAGGTAAATATTAATGTCGGTGCTAAGAGTGGCATGGGCACATTACTAAATACATGAGACAGATACTATTCAATTAGCCTAGTGTAATTAAAAGCACACCGAATTTATGCCCCAGAAGATATTTAGATGCGTAAACTCTGACTAACATAGGGGAGATTATTTCAGACTATTAATACTCTATCGCTACGTCATTGATTTATTGCTAATATATTTACACATAGCTTTTGCTGTAAGCTGTGGTGAACCCAAGGGGGAGAGGGACAAACGAGGTATTTGACCCCCTTACCCATCTTTCCCCAGCACCACAAATAATGTTAATAGATATTTAAATAATATTAAGTATAACTAACATCGAAGATGTGTCGAATGTATATGCTACATTTTAGGCTTCAGACTTAAGCCTAGTATTCAAAATGTTTACCATTACACACAAAATTAACAATTGAAAAAAACATACAAATAACAGCTTCGATATCATTTGTATTATTTAAATTACTTAATTACTATAAAACTACTCAAAATCATTAATAAAAACATTTAATATTCATAAATATTATCGGCCTTCAGGGCTTAGGAGGTTGTGCAACCCCGAACCTTCTCTCTCCATCAAAATGTAATTCGTACTACAGCCTTGATTGAATGCCTCCCCACAAAGTAAATGGCTAGGTGTGCCACTGATTAAGTAAATTATAAGAAAATATATTCTATTTTACCTTTTCCTTCTTAATCATTTTGAAATGGTGAGCTCACACTCATGACTTTTGAGATTCTTTGATGTATAATTATATAAAATCACAATGACTAATAAATCATTAATGTAAGATAAAAACTAAAAGAACACTATTAAAACTCCACGATCCTTTCTACTAGAGAAAAACAAGAATTACCGTCAACAACGGTTAAAGTAGCCTCGCCACCCGCCTTAACTACAACCTCCCCACCCCCACCCCCACCCCCGTTTCCCCACTCTATCAGTGCTGAAATGCCAAGATTTGAAAGAATGATTAAACGTGTTTTCCACATATATGATAATACATGTGACTAGAATACCTAAACATAAATCAATGTATTCAATTAATGTATAATTTAAAGCTTGTTACGTATAATAACTATTATTTTACAATTTATTATATATTATTTCTATGTATTTTTACTTAAACTATACTAAATTAGATTAATAAATAAACATTGTGATTTTGAATCTTTTTTCAATAGTTGGCACAATGCTTAGCTTGCTTCACAGGAATAGCATGACCTGAGTTGTGAAAACCTGAGCTAACTGGCCAATTACTTATGGGCGAGTGGAAAGGAATGTGTTGCCACCCCTTAGACATTGGGCAAAGTCATTAGAGCCTCTCTAGATTGCCTTGCGTTTTTCAAGTGTCAAGCCCTGGGTTTCCTAATGTGCAAAGTAGAACCTTTTGGAAGAAGAATTACTTAAAACACAGTATTCTTGTAATATGAACCAATATTAGTTTTAAAATTAATAATTACATGTATGTTTATTAACATTTAATCATTAGAGTTTACACAGTCCACTCAGACAGCATTGAATTAAACAAAAAGCTAGTCCATATCATTTTGAGTAGTCGACGCAGGACTACCATACCCAAAGAATACGCCACTGCTTGACAGGTAAAAATTGTGTATCAGATGATCAAAACTACAGCATTATTCAACAAGTGGTTTGTTATTTTAAAACATGACTCATACCAAGATGGAGGTTGAAGGTATTAACAGGGATTACTTTCTCCTGTATTGAACATTGAAAGGAAAATAAGAGGGACAAGGCCTACACACTTAGGTACCAGAAAACTGTAGGCCTCCAAGTTCACAATTAAAACACACATTTATGCAATTGTCTGGGTACATTAGTGCCCTTCTTCAGCAGAAGAGTAAAAAATTGTCTTTCGATGAAGTGGGAGACTTATGTACCCTGAAAATTTCGTGTTTATGTGTTTTAATCGTGAACTTTGAGGTCTACCGTTTTCTGGTGTATATCCTTCTTTCAATATGAAATGTAATAAAAGCATTAGGTGCCATTTTTACTTTCTCTTGCGCATTAGGGATTAGAAAGTTCATTGCCGCACTTATAAACGAACATAAACTACCCCTATATTTAGCTAGTTCTATCCAGTTTATCTCACTACACCCTATCCTAATGTCCACTGATCTCGTCCCATTTGGTTTGAACATTAAAACTGTGGAGCAGTTCCAGTTTTTTCCATCTGTTCTGCAGGCCCTTCTCACTGTAACCTGCGAGAGTTGATTACCCTAACAAAATCTTGTGATGAAGACAGTGTATGTAACTAATTAGTGTGAAAGCCTCTTCTCCATTAACTTCCAGCCCATTTTAATCTAACTCACCATAATCCAGCATGTGGCGGGTCAGTTTAGTAAAATGCCTTACTCTTCCACTATCTTTCAAACACTCTTCCTCTTTTAATTGCTTCCATGCTTCTTCTCTTACTTACACACCTTCTGTTATCTGCTCCTTCCATCTCCCTCCCATCTTTTTCCTTCAAATTTCATCTCCATCATTCTCTTTAGTATTTTTGTCATTTTATATCCTCAATACATGCCCACACCACCTCAGTCTTGCTTCCCCTACTACCTCATGTATTCCTGTACCCACACTTTTTCCCTGATAACTCAATTTCCATGGCCTCCATTTTTATAGTCTCTCTTACATTCAATGTCCATGTTTCTGCTGCACATGTAACAATAGGTACAAAGTACACCCTATACAGGTAATTATACAATTCAATTGTAGGATAATTTACATTCCCTTAACACTTTTTATTGTTTGATTGAGAAGATTAAAAACCTTGTATTGTTATAATAAATGTAGTTAAACATGTGCAATTGTGTGAGTATATTTTTACAGAAAAAATAACGTTTCTTTAAATTCTGTTTTGTATAGGAGAAACTGCTAGAAAGAGGTATATAAACACTTAAATGAGCAAACAGAATACGGCTTTTACAATAAAAAGATGAACATGGTTCATTCACATTTAATATTAATGCCGTAGGACAAAGAGATAATAACTTCCTCTTGAAAACAATCAATCGTTACCGCCCAATCCCTTGACGTAGATTTCATTCTATTAGTATTCATTAGAAGAGAGTATGTGATGTATAATGGAGATATCTAAAAGAGGAAGCCATGAAACCAAAGACAAATTGGTAAAGAACGTTAGACTTGGTTTAGTGATATTTTTAATTTTGATTTTCTATTTGTGAGCTTGTAATGAATAGAGTAGTTTTTATTTGACAAGAGAGTAACCTAGATTGAGATTATGCAAATTGACCAAGTTAACTAAATTCAATCAAAATTTTCATAAGCTTGCTATTTTAAATAGCACTTTAACATCCATCATGCAAAGTGTTAGGATAAGCTGGATAGGACGTACTTTGTATCCATAGTCACGCATGAAGAAGAAACCAGAACATTGGAAGAAAGAGAGACAAGGAATATTGAGGCTATGGGAATGAAACTAGCTGTCACCAGGAAAAACAGGATTAAAAATAAAGTTGTCGTGGCAAGAGATGTGGTAGAGAGAGTATGAATATTAGGGCTCTGTGAGTACTCGTATTTCGATCTCGATCTTGAGCTTGTCACTTAAGCTCGAGATTGACATTAAAAGTTTTGTAGGATTGTCATTTTCGAGCTTCCTCTTGATGTGAGTTACTTAATAATCATATTTTTAAATGCAATAGTAAGTGTAGTCTATTTAATTGAGATGATATCAGCTTTTTCACTTACAAAAAATTGTTAAAAATTTATTTCAAATTTCACATCAATAACGTAAGAGAACTTTAAAACCACTTTCGGCCGATGAATTTATTCAAAATTGTCGTACATTTTGAATCATACTTGAATGAAGTTGTTTACTTGTATTGCCATGACAAAGCAATGCAAATAAAAATAGCTAAGACGATTACTAAATAATTGAATGATTAGTTTTACTATTTTTACCTGGTCCCTTTCTAAAATTATAATTTATGTTAAATTAAAAATGTAATATCAAAAATATATTGTAAATGTTTTCAAACATAAGATATTTAAAACTCATATTAATTAATATGTTTAGCTAAAACTAGCTCTAGTTTAGTTACTATTTAGTAGGTGTCTGCGATATTGGGTTTTTTCATTCGAGTCGAGTATTTCTGAAAGCTCCTGAGTTTGAGTATATTAATAAATTTAAAATGTTAAAGTATATTAAAACTAGAGATGGGCTACTCGAATCTTCGAGACCTCAAATCCCATGAATCCTGACAAGTATTCGAGATTCAAGAATTCGGTGTTTTACTGGATTTGATGATAGAATCTTTCCCCTCATAAACAAAGCATAATATTTTTAATTCAAAAACTAATTAGTTAGGCTTATTTGAAAAGCACAACTTAATCCGTAATATTTATTTTGTAGACAAAAGAGATAAACATGAATAAAATCTTATTTAAAAAAAAATTGTTAGGTGTGGAAAATTAACATGCCTAGTACCCTAACTATACCCCAACTATATGGGAAACTTGGACTTGACCGTTTCGGCACATGCTCACTTCTAAAATATTCACCTCACGAATAGTCTTGTAAATATTTTAATGAATACATTAAAACTATTAAAAAACAAAAAATCAAAACTATAATTACAAATAAACTTGAAATAAATAAAACAAATTATGGATTTTTTTAACAGAAATAAGAACACATTACGGATAATACGAATTCAGCCGCCATTAAATATGTTGACTCGCCTGAGTGATGATTAAAATAAAGATACTGTTAATTCTTACTACCTGACTGGTTTTAATTATCTACAACTATAAAAATAACCTCAATTTATCGCATACGATTCTTAAGTTAAAAATTTTGTTGGGTTCCATGAAAAATAAATACTGTCAACAGTCAGACAGCAATAAAACTGTTTATTTATCCCTATCGACCTACATATTTTGTATGGATTGTTTATTTAAAATCAATTTAGGTAATCTGATCACTTAGTAAGTGTTCTCAAGTTTTAAGAATCAAATAACGACTTGCTAATCCATTATTTATTTTAAAATTGATTTTAACTTAGTTTTTATTATTTTTTTAAAATATGTTGTTGAAATAATTGTAGAGATATTCAAACTTAGTCCTGCCTTATAAAATGGGAATGAACATATTGTAGTCGAAAATATGTTTGTGTTTTAAATAGAATGTATTCTCAGAAATCGATATATTGCAAGAAATGAATATATTTGTTTTCTATGCGAAAATAGATATTGGATATATAAGAGAAATAATAATAATAATAATAAAACATGCTTAGGGATTATTGAGTTCACTATTTCTAATGTATGTTTAATTGTTAAGCATGTTGTTTTAGTCTTTATTAAAAATTTCTGTTTGTATTTTTATTTTTGATATCTTAATACAATAAAATATCCTTTAATGATGATTAAAGTTGATCAAAAAATAACTAGGCCTAATCTGTTTATTTAACATTTTTTTTAGATTCTTAACCCATTCTAACAACACTTTTTAAAATAACTAAACGACACTCAAATTTTGATTGATTTGATTTTTAAACAATAATAATAGTCTAGATTGTTTAATTTGGCTGTATTTTGTAGGGGTGGTTGGGGATGATTAAAATTGAAAGCATAATTGAAATAAATCTTAATTCACAGTTTAGGCTTATATTGTGTAATTTAAGTCTATTTGTAAATCATTAAAATTTATAACAATTTGTAGGATTCGAATTCGAGATTAAAAAATAAAATATAGATTCGGATTCGAGAAATAGTGGATTCGACCCATCTCTAATTAAAACTTATGTTCTTAAAATATGAACGACATTTATTTTTATAAATAGTAAATACTATCCGAGACAAAAAAGTTAAACAATGGAAGTATCAGTTTTTAAATTAGAAAAAACACTTATAAAAATAATTTTAAAATAAGAACAACACTCATAATAAAAAAATTATAAAAATTGTTTCACACTCATTTCTTTAAGGAAATTAAAATTATACCAACAATAATTATAAAAAGTTAATAAAACGAATAAATGTATGATGGCTTGGAAATGTATAACAAAATAGTGTAGAAACACTGTAAAATGATGTAAAGTAAGTGACAGTGAAGAAAGCCAACCTGAAAGGATAGTTAGGTTAGGCCTATATAGGAACAAACAGACTTCTTTTTTTGTGTCTTATTAAACGTTTACACTTGCCACTTATTCAAATTTCCAAAGTTGCACATTAGTTTGAATTGTTAGGGATATTACTTTTTCATTAATGTATCTTCATATGAAAAATAAATATTCCCAAAAATTCAAAACAATGTGCAATTGTAGAAATTTGTGGGAAGTGTAAAAGTGTAGGTCTAACCTAATTATCCTTTCAGGTTGGTTTCCTTCACTATCCCTTTACACTATTCTAGAGTGTTTCTACACTGTCTTGATAAAAAGTTAATAAAACTGACGTTTTAGTTAGCTGATATTTCCCCAAAATATGCGTCAGTAACTTAATTTACCACATAAAAAAACGTAAGAATCATAAACAAAGAAATTAGAGGTGTTTTGTATTTTTTTTTATTATTCCTTACAGTAATCATGCATTATCAAGTTTTTTGTTCCATTACCATTCCTTTATGCGCAGTTGCACATGCACGTTGTACAGGCTCTCGCTAGACATTATTTTATTGAGAAAATTACTTCAATTTGATTTTTATGACTTAAATTTGATGTTGAGACTTTGAAATTAAAAATAATATGACTAAAATAATATTTCTAGCAAACAATATGAAATACTAAATGATTTTTAATATAAATGTGGCAAGTTTGGTAAACTATTTATTGCACTAAATAATATCAACATTGATTTTAAACAGGTTAACCAACATAAATATATAACTAAATAGTTACTGAAATAGAGCTAGTTTTGTAGCTAAACGTATTAATTAATACGAGTTTTAAATATCTTAAGTTTGCTTGATATTTAATCTAACATAAATTATTATTTTAGAAAGAGACCAGGTAAAAAAAAAAAAGAATCATTCAATTATTTAATAATCTTCTTAGCTATTTTATTTTCATTGCTTTGCCATGGCAACACAAGTAAACAACTTCAATCAGGTATAATTCAAAATGGACGACAATTTTGAATAAATTTACTGGTCAACAGTGGTTTTAAAGCTCTATTACGTTACTAGTGTGAAAAGTGAAATTAATTTTTAACAATTTGTTAAGCAGCCGAATGATTTATTAGTGGAAATGCCGATATTTCTCAATTAAATAGACTATGCTTACCATTGCGTTTTAAAAAATTGATTATTAAGTACATCAAGTGGAAGCTTGAAAATGTCGAGCCTACATAACTTTCGATCTCGATCTCGAGCTTAAGCGACGAGCTCAGCTCGGAACTCAGAATACAAGTACTCGCAGAGCCTTACTATTTAGTTATAGAATTATGTTGGTTAACCTGTTTAAATTAATGTTGCTCTTATTTATTGCAATACATATTTTACCAAACTTACCAAATTTATATTAAAAAAGCACTTACTATTTCATATTGTTGGCTAGAAATATTATTTTAAAGTATGAGCATCAACCTTTATAAACATTAAAAATTAAATTGAAGTAAATTTCTCAATATAATAATGTTTAACAAGAGCCTATACAATTTGTATGTTCAACTCAGCATAAAGGAATGGAAATAGAACTGAAGATGTGATTAAGCACGATTACACTAAGGAATAATAAACAAACTATGAAACACTTCAAATTTCTAATTGTTTATGATTCTTACGTTTTCTTATACGATAAATTAAGTTACTGAAGCATATTTTGGGGAAATATTAGCTTGTTAACACGTCAAATGTATAACTTTTAATCAAGACAGTGTAGAAACACTCTACAATAATGTAATATGTTTAAAAATGAGGTGGCCCAATGGCTAGATAATTTTATAATTAAGGAAATTAATAAAACTAAAGAAAAAGGAAATATCAACTACTAAGAATAAATTTGATGAAGAAAGCCCACCTAGGGAAAGAGGAAAAATGTGGGAAGAGTCCAATGCACAAAGGTGGCATCTTCTTCCTTTCTTCTGTCTTCTTTAGTAGAAGTAGTCACACACACATTTTAACACAAATAGAATAATATTTCGGCATTGTTGCCTTTTTATCAGACACAAAGAAGAAGAGAGTACAAATAACACAAAACACTGCATTACTCCATTTTTTACAATAATGTAAAGTGATAGTGAAGGAAGCCAACCTGAATGAATAGTTAGGTTAAGCCTAGATATAAACAAACACACTTCTCTATTTCTTCTTACACTTTTACACTTCTCACTTTTTCAAACTTCCACAGTTGCACATTGTTTTAAATTTTTGGAAATATTTACTTTTCATATGAATATACATTAATGAAAAAGTAATATCCTCGAAAATTCAAACTAATGTGCAACTGTAGAAGTTTTAAAGAAATGGAAAGTGTAAAAGTTTAAGAAGACATGAAGAGAGAAGTGTGTTTGTGCCTATTTAGACCTAACCTAACTATCCTTTCAGGTTGGCTTCCTTCACTTTCACTTACTTTACATCTCTGTGCAGTGTTTCTACACTGTCTTGTTATACATTTCCAAGCCATCATGCAATTATTCATTTTACTAACTTTGTTTTATAATTGTTAATGTTATTATAATGTCCTTAAAGACATGAGTGTTGAAACTATTTTAATTATTTGTTTTTTTATTAAATTTTTATTTGAGTGTTGTTCTTATTTTTAAATTGTGCTTTTTAAGTGTTATTTATAATTTAAAAACCGATATTTCCATTATTTAACTTTTTCTTGTTCAAAAGTATTTACTATTTATAAAAATGAGTGTCATTCATATTTTAAGAACATGTGTTTTAATATACTTTCTAACATTTTAAAATTATGAATAGGCTTATACTCGAACATGACTCGAACTCGGGAGCTTTTAGAAATACTCGACTCGAATAAGAAAACCGAAGCTCGCAGACCCCTAATGAATGTCATGAGCATAGAAAAGGAAAGTATCCCAAGAAAGAGATGGGAGGAGCAGATAATAGCAAATGTGTGAATGAAAGAAAAAGAATGTGTGAGACTAAAGGAGGAAGAATAGTGGCAGGCCAGAGGCTGGAAATGTTGATTATAACAATATAATTATAAATTCTATTAGTCATTTAATATAAGTGGGGATATTAGCAGCGGAGGAAGGGTTTAGAGGTAGTCCTCAAGAGAGAAAACCAGAAAACATACCTGAGTCTCCACAGGGTGCTGTATGGATGGCAATAGGTGTAGCATGGCCACTACCACACCTGGATGCACCACTATTGGATCAGGCGCAGGCGGAGTGAGGTTCAAAGAGTTCACCACTGTACGTTTACCCCCACCAGGAGAGTCCGGGGGTAGTTTTTGACTCTGAAATATGATTGGGTTGTTGTTTTTTTAGAAAAATAACTGCTAAAATGTATACATTTGTGTTTGGAAAAATAATCTGAAATAGCTTTTAAACATAAATCTAATCTCACTACGGCCATGACTTATATGCATCTATGTTTGAATAATCTTGATTAGAATGGAAAATTTCAATCCAATCACACAAACATTATTGATGACATCTAATGAGCTGCACAAAAAACCTGCTAGATGTTTGAATCTGAGCCCCATACTTAAAACAAGTCTATTTAGTTATACTACCAGACAATGATAAAATTATTCCTAGCCACTGTGCATAGTCCTGAAAATCAAGAATAGTTATGGGAAATATTATTTTTTAGAACTCTAAATTATAAATATTAGTCCTTAAAAAATTTTGTAAAGTTTTTAATAAATTTAGGGATGTTCCAAATTCAATTTTGTAAAGATAACTTTAAACTATGGGAAAATTATGTATATATTTAAATAAAACACTTTATCAGTGAGATTTACAAATTTGAAGAGCTTGTTTTTACAATTATGGTAAGTAATTTTGTGCAAAATTTATTTATCATCACATAAATATAAGTCGCTCATTAAGGAAAATCTATTTTCACTTTTTGAGGCACATTTTGTTTTATATGTAGAAGGTAGAGTAAAGAGGTCTAGTTACAAACTACAATTATGATATGGTTTTTACTACTATAAGAGAAGCACAGTTCACACCTTTACAATGACTAAGAGGTAATGGCTACCTCTTGAATTAAGCTTCATGGCATCAGCTCACAAAAAAGCTATACCAACCATCTTTCTTAAATTAATAATAAAAATATTAATAAACATATAAAGGTTCAAAATTAAATATGCCGTGGAGGGGGAAGTACATGGTAGATAAATGTTTTAGAACTATTGATGTAAATCTACTGTGACCATAAATTTTAAATATTTGTTTTCATCTTTTCAAAGAAAAATGACCAATCTTTCATATTTATATTTTAAATAATGTACTTAAGCCAAAAAATTGTGATAAGTAACAAAACAAATATTTAAAGATATTAAATTGAGCTATCAGTTAATATTTATAAAATAGGTTATTAAGATGAAAAATTATTTGAGCAATCCAGTAGTTATGAACTTTTTTATTTTTACATCCTTTACAGTTTCCAGTCTGTGGCCCAAGTCAGTATTTTATTTAACCCATATATTTTCCACTACCGGCTGGCTAGGCTTGTCGTAGCAAGTTACCAATTAGTGTAAAATATTTTTTGGTACTTTCACCCTTTAAATATACCCTTTTATCTGTTCTCCTTCTCTTGTTTGCAACACACAAGGTATTGACCTTGAAATCTACCCTCTAGCAGTACCTCTCTCTCATCTATCTCTATCTATCTATATAACTTGCAAGGTTCAAAGTATGAGTCACCAAAGACCTTTCTCATTAAACAGTAAACAATCCCTTATTTTCCCTATCCATACTTACACCTGCAAATCTTCACTAAGCGCTAGCATAAAGGACAAGGTTGTCTGCTAAAGTGTATTTGATTAACAGCGATCACAGGCCCTTGAAGACCATACAAGCTACCGCCACTAAACATTGTACTGAGCCTTCTCTCTCCTCGGAAATTAAGTGACTATAACGGTAACAGTGCCTATATAGGATGTGTTAATGTACTCAAGATACAGCCAGTCACAAGGCTGATTAAAGCAGGAGGGCTGCTGATGAATTACCAGCCAGTCATGTAAAAACAAGCAAGGTTTCAAAGTATATCAGCAGCCTCAGTTGTCTGCTACTCAACTTAAAAAATGTTGTGTCACCACTACATGAATTTCCAATTTAAAGTGTGACCTGTGTTTTTCTTTTAATTGTAAAAGATATATTGTGTTTGTTCCTTTTGTATTTTTCTATCTACAGTTTCTGTACCTTCTTCCAAATATAAAGAATGCACTATATAACTTTGTGCTTACAGAAATAAAATAAATAGGTGTAAATAAAAGGCTCTTAAAAGCCATTGGGTTGATCATCATAATTGATTGTGCCATAGCCATACATCTACAATTCTATCATATTTATTTAATGAAATATAATATTACACTTTATGCCCTATATTTAATACAAACTATTTAAAAAAAAGCAATATGGTGGCTGCATGGTCTAAGGTATTACACTCACAATATACTATACTTCCAATAACAGGGAGGTCAGGATTTGAATCTCAGTCAGGTGTACTAATATATTGGTTTTTCCTAAATGGTTTCCCACTCTCCATGTATGCAAATGTGAGTACACATGATCTATATTCAACCTTCCTTATTCATAATACATTAGCGTAATTAGTACATAGGTGTATAGCCCAAACAAGTAGTGAGATACAATGCTAAAGAAAGAAGTTATTTTATGTTTTTTTAAATTTATTATTTTCATCACAAAAATATTCATTATTAATGTGAATGTCATTTCAAGTATAGTATTTTATTTAGTTCTAAATATGTCTTAGTTTCATTATAAAAATGTTATAAATACTCGTTTTTTATTTACATAAATCTGTTTTAAAACCATATATTATTTAACTCATGGTAGACTCAATTCTATTTTCGGGAGCAGGAAATCTTTCTTGAGATTGGCTTGAATCAAAAACTTGTAGTCAGAGACCCCCAGAGTGAAATGTTTATCTTTCCATTGTTGAGTCCTATTGTAGTCATTACTTCTATTTGCTCTTAAACCTCTTTCCTATACCTTCTTCCATAAGTTTTTATATATATAGAATAATTGTAAAATACCTCTATATATATATATATATATATATAGGATAATATTAAAATACCTATATATATATATATATATGACGTACGTCCTATACAATACTTCCTTGCACTTCATGGATACTTATTTTTTCCACATTGTCTTTAACCACTTTTAGAACAGTTCCTAAACAACATCCATTTAAACACCATATATATATTGTTCATTTCTCATAGTAACAAGTGGAGGTTCTTGGATTTATATAATAGGATAATATTAAAATACCAATATATAGGGTACTATTAAAATACCAATATATATATATATTGGTATTTTAATATATTGATATACCAATATATATAATATTAAAATACCAATATATATATATTGGTATTTTAAAATATTGATATACCTATATATATATACATATAGGTATATATATATATATATATATATATATA
>CABFVX010002781.1:5475-17459 GCA_902151425.1 Timema shepardi | reverse complement strand
ATCATTATCATTATCATTATCATTATCATTATCATCATTATTATTATTATTATTATTATTATTATTATTATTATTATTATTATTATTATTAGCACCGCGTCTTACTACCCGTCCGGGTGATACGCACTTACGCTAATGTGTAATGGTAGGGTGATTGTGAGATGAAATGGAGGATCTACAGTTTAACGTGGAATCCGAACCACGGTGGAGGCCTGGCATTCCCCACAGTCACAAGATGTAAATGTAAAATAATAATAATAATAATAAACAAAAGAACCTGCTTCCTATTAGGTAAAAAATCAAAATATTCTGAATTTTGTGTTTTTTGTATTAAATTAATAAATAAGGAGGTAGTATTTAACAACTTGTAAACCAAATGTGTAAACCCAGAGCAGACAACCCGCAGAGGCGGAAACGTTGAATGATGATGATTATTATTATTATTTAACATTAACTTTACACATTCATAAATTTGTCTGTATAGCTTTATACTTAAAAACTTATCTTTATTGAGCAATTATTAAGATCCTTTTAAAAAATCCCCTTTTTTCTAAATTTATTCTTATTTTATGAATTTGAATTTAATTCAATATGTGATTTTAATTAGTGATGTATATTATGGCCCGGTCTATGAAATGCAGAAGGTGGAATGGTGACAAGTGGGTACGAGATTACCCTTAAGATTTTCAAGCTATGAGACCTGGTTGCATTGTGACACTTCAGGCTGTCTCAGCAGTTCATTAAAATATTTCAAGGATGTCACCACTCATTTCATTTAAGAGTGAAATATTATTTGGTGGTAGATTCAACAAAAATTGTTGAAAAATCCTAATATTGGTGTTGTATTCAGAAAGTAGCAAAATGTAATACCTAATAGCACTGCTTATAATAAACAGCAAGTTTAAATTTATAAAGTGTGCATTGCACTACTCTCTCTATTACTATGTATACTTAAAGCAGCAGTATGTATTTCATTACTCTCGCTATTACTATGTGTATTCAAAGCAGAAGTATATATTTCATTACTCTCTCTATTACTATTTCTACTTAAAGCAGCAGTATATATTTCATTACTCTCGCTATTACTATGTCTATTCAAAGCAGAAGTATATATTTCATTAGTCTCTCTGATACTATTTCTACTTAAAGCAGCAGTATATATTTCATCACTCTCTCTATTAGTATTTCTACTTAAAGCAGCAGTATATATTTCATTACTGTCGCTATTACTATGTCTATTCAAAGCAGAAGTATATATTTCATTACTCTCTCTATTACTATTACTACTTAAAGCAGCATAATGTATTTCATTATTCTCGCTATTACTATTTCTACTTAAAGCAGCAGTATGTATTTCATTAATCTCTCTATTGCTATTTCTACTTAAAGCAGGGTGACCTGGTGGTCTAGGGGTAAGGTGTCAGACTTCTATTATGGCGGCTGGGGTTCAATCCCCGGTCCCGGCATAAATTTATTCTGATTACCAAACCCTTCCTTCACCTCTGACAAGACATCTTGTGAATGTGGGGAATGCCAGGTCTCCACCGTGGTTCGGATTCCCAGTTAAACTGTAGATCCTCCATTTCATCCCACAATCACCCTACTATTGCACATTAGCGTAAGTGTGTATAGCCCGAACGGGTAGTAACACGCGGTTCTGCTAATAATAATAATAATACTTAAAGCAGCAGTATGTATTTCATTACTCCCGGTATTACTATGTATACTCAAAGCAGCAATATATTATTCATTACTCTCGCTATTACTGTATATTCTCAAAGCAGCAGTATGTATTTCATTACTCTCGCTATTACTATTTCTACTTAAAGCAGCAGTATGTATTTCATTAATCTCTCTATTACTATTTCTATCTTAAAGCAGCAGTATGTATTTCATTAATCTCTCTATTGCTATTTCTACTTAAAGCAGCAGTATGTATTTCATTAATCTCTCTATTGCTATTTCTACTTAAAGCAGCAGTATGTATTTCATTACTCCCGCTATTACTATGTCTACTCAAAACAGCAGTATGTATTTCATTAATCTCTCTATTACTATTTCTACTTAAAGCAGCAGTATGTTTTTCATTAATCTCTCTATTGATATTTCTACTTAAAGCAGCAGTATGTATTTCAGTAATCTCTCTATTGCTATTTCTACTTAAAGCAGCAGTATGTATTTCATTACTCCCGCTATTACTATGTCTACTCAAAGCAGCAGTATATATTTCATTACTCTCTCAATTACTATTTCTACTTAAAGCAGCAGTATATATTTCATTACTCTCGCTATTACTATATATTCTCAAAGCAGCAGTATATATTGCATTACTCTCTCTATTACTATGTATACTCAATGCATCAGTATATATTTCATTACTCTATTTATTACTGTATATTCTCAAAGCAGCAGTATATATTTCATTACTCTCTTTATTACTATGTATATTCAAAGCAGCAGTATGTATTTCATTACTCTCTCTATTACTATGTCTATTCAAAGCAGCAGTATATATTTCATTACTCTCTTTATAACTGTATATTCTCAAAGCAGCAGTATATATTTCATTACTCTCTCTATTATCTATGTATACTCAAAGCAAGAGTATATATTTCATTACTCTCTTTATTACTATATATTCTCAAAGCAGCAGTATATATTTCACTACTTTCTCTCTTACTATTTCTACTTAAAGCAGCAGTATATATTTCATTACTATCTTTATTACTGTATAATCTCAAAGCAGCAGTATATATTGCATTACTCTCTCTATTACTATGTCTACTCAAAGCATTCAGTATATATTTCATTACTCTCTCTATTACTATTTCTACTTAAAGCAGCAGTATATATTTCATTATTGTCGCTATTACTATGTATATTCAAAGCAGCAGTTTATTATGCATTACTCTCGCTATTACTATATATTCTGAAAGCAGCAGTAAATATTTCATTACTCCCGCTATTACTATGTATACTCAAAGCAGCAGTATATATTTCATTAATCTCTATAGTACTATTTCTACTTAAAGCAGAAGTATGTATTTCATTACTCTCGCTATTACTATATATTCTCAGAGCAGCAGTATATATTGCATTACTCTCTCTATTACTATGTCTACTCAAAGCAGCAGTATATATTTCATCACTCTCTTTATTACTATATATTCTCAAAGCAGCAGTATATATTTCATTAGTGTCACTATTACTATGTCTATTCAAAGCAGCAGTATATTATGCATTACTCTCTCTATTACTATGTATTCTCAAAGCAGCAGTATATATTTCATTACTCTCTTTATTACTATTTCTACTTAAAGCAGCAGTATATATTTCATTAGTGTCGCTATTACTATGTCTATTCAAAGCAGCAGTATATTATGCATTACTCTTGCTATTACTATATATTCTCAAAGCAGCAGTAAATATTGCATTACTCTCCCTTTTACTATGTATACTCAAAGCATCAGTATATATTTCATTACTCTCTTTATTACTATATATTCTCAAAGCATCAGTATATATTTCATTACTCTCTTTATTACTATATATTCTCAAAGCAGCAGTATATATTTCATTACCCTCTTTATTACTGTATATTCTCAAAGCAGCAGTATATATTTCATTACTCTCTTTATTACTATTTCTCCTTAAAGCAGCAGTATATATTTCATTATTGTCGCTATTACTATGTATACTCAAAGCATCAGTATATATTTCATTACTCTCTTTATTACTATGTCTACTCAAAGCAGCCTATGTATTTCATTAATATTCAATATCGCTATTACTATGTATACTCAAGCAGCAGTATATATTGCATTACTTTCGCTATTACTATGTATACTCAAAGCAGCAGTATATATTTCATTACTCTCTTTATTACTATATATTCTCAAAGCAGCAGTATATATTTCATTACTCTCTTTATTACTATATATTCTCAAAGCAGCAGTATATATTTCATTACTCTCTTTATTACTGTATATTCTCAAAGCAGCAGTATATATTTCATTACTCTCTTTATTACTATGTATACTCAAAGCAGCAGTATATATTTCATTACTCTCTTTATTACTATATATTCTCAAAGCAGCAGTATATATTTCATTACTCTCTTTATTACTATATATTCTCAAAGCAGCAGTATATATTTCATTACTCTCTTTATTACTATATATTCTCAAAGCATCAGTATATATTTCATTACTCTCTCTATTACTATTTCTACTTAAAGCAGCAGTATATATTTCATTATTGTCGCTATTACTATGTATATTCAAAGCAGCAGTTTATTATGCATTACTCTCGCTATTACTATATATTCTGAAAGCAGCAGTAAATATTTCATTACTCTCGCTATTACTATGTATACTCAAAGCAGCAGTATATATTTCATTACTCTCTTTATTACTATATATTCTCAAAGCAGCAGTATATATTTCATTACTCTCTTTATTACTATATATTCTCAAAGCAGCAGTATATATTTCATTACTCTCTCTATTACTATTTCTACTTAAAGCAGCAGTATATATTTCATTATTGTCGCTATTACTATGTATACTCAAAGCAGCAGTATATATTTCATTACTCTCTTTATTACTATATATTCTCAAAGCAGCAGTATATATTTCATTACTCTCTTTATTACTATATATTCTCAAAGCAGCAGTATATATTTCATTACTCTCTTTATTACTATGTCTACTCAAAGCAGCAGTATATATTTCATTACTCTCTTTATTACTATGTCTACTCAAAGCAGCCTATGTATTTCATTAATATTCAATATCGCTATTACTATGTATACTCAAGCAGCAGTATATATTGCATTACTTTCGCTATTACTATATATTCTCAAAGCAGCAGTATATATTTCATTACTCTCTTTATTACTATATATTCTCAAAGCATCAGTATATATTTCATTACTCTCTCTATTACTATTTCTACTTAAAGCAGCAGTATATATTTCATTATTGTCGCTATTACTATGTATACTCAAAGCATCAGTATATATTTCATTACTCTCTTTATTACTATATATTCTCAAAGCAGCAGTATATATTTCATTACTCTCTTTATTACTATATATGTTCAAAGCACCAGTATATATTTCATTACTCTATTTATTAATATGTATTCCCAAAGTAGTAGTATATATTGCATCATGCTATTTCTATGTATTCCCAAAGTAGCAGTATATATTCCATCACACAATTTCTATGTATTCCCAAATCAGCAGTATATATTGCATCATTTTCTTTTTAACTATGTATTCCCAAAACAACACTATATATAGCACTATCCTCTTTGTTAATACGTATTCCCAAAGCAACAGTATATATTGCATCATTATTTTTATTACTATGTATTCTCAAAGCAACAGTATATACAGTAAACTCCCGACTATTTGTGGGTAGATTATCCACTTTTTGCCTTAACCGCGGCATCGCCAACAGCAGGGGATGTGTTTCTGAAAAACGCTGCATTGATAGAGAACACAGGGCTACAGATTGTTGTACTCAGTAAATCTCTAGGAAAGAGATAATGGATAGAGGGGCAAGAAGTTTTTTGCAATGGTGGTATGGGGTGGGCCTTTCGAGGTTGTAACTGCTTAACTATCTGGAACAGGTAGTCGACATGCCCCTATCTGACACAGTGATGTTGCAGAAAATACAGAGAGGAATAAAGAAAAAGGAAGCAGTTTCAATGAAGCAGAAGACTAACACAAACTTTTCAAATGATATGTCCATTTTGAGTATACTGTACATTGATTTAAAGTGTTTTATTATTATCTTAGTGCATGAAATATAATAATATGTTCATAGACGCAGTCACGATAGGTGAGTACTGGTTTGAATTGAATGCACTTCAATATCTTGTTTTACTAAATGTGCAGATTATCCGTGGTTTTGTGTTATCCATGACACTCGTCCCCTCCATTGACGGATAATAGGATTTAACTATATTGCACTAATCTCTTTATATCTATGTATTCCCAAAGCAACAGAATAATAGTATATTACTATCTTTATTATTACATTTTCCCAAAGCATCAGTACATATTGCATTATTTATATATGTTTGGTGAAAATGGTAATTTTCTTTACAAAGTAATGAACTAACGCCAGGGAATTGGGTGTCATCTTTGTTGTGGAATTATGTTAGTTTGTAAGTTGAAGCGAAGTGTGGGAGTAAAGACGATGCCAAAGAAAATGACAGAGATTTATGTAGGAAAAAGACCACAATGAAGGTTAAAAAAGGGATGGGAGGAGCAAGTAACAGAAAGTGTGCAAGTGAGAAAAGATAAAGGCAATTAAAGGAGGAAGAATAGTAGAGGTATTTTACTATAGTGTCCCGGCCACAGGCTTGAAACGGTTGATGATGATGATATTATGTAAGTTGTATGATGATATATCTGGTAATTTAAGAAAATGCACTCTCTTTGTAAGCCTCTTGGTCCAAGGTGTTACTTTTGAAATAGACTGGACTGACAATGATGGGGAGATTGGAGTTCGAATCCAGTCGGATGTTCTGTGGGTTATTTTTTCTATGTTGGTTTTACACTCTCCCCCCACTCTAATGTGAGTACACTTTCTCTAAATTTAAGCTTCCTCATTCTTAACACATAAACTTTATTGGTATATATGCCTGTATCCCGGACAGGTAGTAAGACGTGGTGGAAAATAAAAAGAAAGTTAAATAACCTAAATTATATCAATTTTAGGGCATGTGTGTGAAAATTTCAATCAAAGGGTATACATCATGAGTGAGGATGACTAATGAAAAGAAGATGAAAGTATCAATAAAGGAAGGAATGAATAACGTAGTTTCTTTTTAAGGTCTGATAATAAATATTCTTCCTTTCTCCATCACCTATAATTTTAAAGTATTTTGTTGATTTCATTTGATGACCTGGTGGTCTAGAGGTAAGGTGTTGGGAATCTGTGCTGGAGGTCCGGGGTTCAATCCTCAGTCCCGGCACTTATTTATCTGGTTGTCAAAACCTTCCTTCACCTCTGACAAGACGTGAATTGATCACAACTTGTAAATATGTGGAATGCCAGGCCTCCCTCATGGTTTGGATTCCACGTTAAATGCCATTTCATCTTAAAATCACCCTAGCATTACACATTAGCGTGTGTATAACCCAAACAGGTAGTAAGACGCGATGCTAATAATAATAATGTTTTCATTTGTTTATTAGTCATTCACTAATTTATATAATCAATTTAGTTACTAAATAAGATTGTCAAATTTAGATAATTAAGATACCAATAAAATACAATCTATATTAATCAAATCAAGAGTTTATGTATCTATTTGTTTTTCTGTCAAGAAAATTGTGAGATAGCTAAAACAAACACAAAGGTCTGAAATTTAAAAATTAGTAGCCTCTGTTCACGTGCATGTGCATCTCGAAGCCAGGATTTTAAAATTTGGATTTGATTTTTTTTAAATAAATATGGTGTCGGAAGAAATAAAATGAAGATTTTTTTTTGTCTGTTTGAGTTTGAAGCAAATAAAAGCACTGCCTGGGCAACGCCGGGTATGTCTACTAGTATTAAATATAAATGAGCCCACTTTTGACAAAATTGACTTTAACAATAGCACAAAGAGTCATGAGCATAAATGCACATTTAGACTCAAATTTACAAATAACCAAATATGTCAAATACTTTCAATAATCTGAATAAAAAAATTTTGACAGGTATTTTCATGGATTCACCTCGATTAGGTATCAGTATGAAGACTCAATTTCTAAACATCTCAATCCGGACCAAAGTCTCTTAGAGGTGGCTGTCGGACAACATCTTATGTTGAATTATACCACTATAGTGTCACATGGTTGACTCACTCACTGACATTAATGTTTACCAACTTCCAAATGAGCTAGAAACTTGAAATTTGGCAAACTTCTAGCTTCTAGCCTGTAACCGATGGGAAAATTTCAAAAAGTTAAAAAAAAGAATTTTTTTAACTCCTGAAAAGAATTCAAAATGTTGGAGAAACTTTAAAGTCGGTGCGGATCTTTCTTTGGAGGTCTCTTGTGGCTAAACAGTAAAACCTATCAAAAAAAACGGCACTGGCACTGGAATTACATTAGTTTACATCCACGTGCAAAGAAAACTTACAGGGAGTTTAGGTGCAGAGCCCCTAGATCACTAACCTTTTCTCTCTTCCTTGGCCTGCTGTTTTTCTTTGAGCAGTGCTGCATAGCGGTGGAGACATGTGACAAACACTTCCAGTATCCCAACCTCTCTATACACATCCTTGAAGATTGGGTTGTGCCTTGTAACAGGAAATCGCTGACATTTAGCATCTCACTTATAAGAGTTTTATAAATATCTTTTAAAATAAAACATTAGGTTAGATCCTGTTTAAAAGTAGAAGCCAGCAAACTTTCCTTAGTAATGTTGAAAAAGAAGTTGTTCAGATAAAATACTAAATAAACACAGAAAAATTATTTTTTTAAGCTATCGTTTATTTCCCTTGATAGCTGACTGATTGTTGTTATTGGTTGTCAACAGCTATTTCCCTGTTCTTGGTAAGGCCACTAAATACGTTTGCAGACACATGCTATTCAGGAATGTCAATTCAAACCGCCAGGCTATGCTGGAGCTAGTCCCACCCCTTTCTTGGGTCAGTGTTGTATAGGATGTCCTCCCGAGTGCCAAAGTGTGAGTGCTGCACATGCGCTGACAAACATAGTGCCGATGTTCCAAAAATATCACTTCTCGGGTGTATTCATACACTACTTCAGTGACTGATGCATGGTGTACACGATTCTATTTAATAAACTGACTGGCGAGAGATATTTTAAAACATAGCTAGCATATGTCTACTACACTTAAGTATGTAATGGCCTCGAAATATACTAAATAAATGGCAGCACTTGGACAAGTGATTTATATATAGTAAGGGCAGGAAAGAGCTGTTTTAGAATTGCCTTCAAATTCATTTCCTACTGAAACTTAAGAATGCCCTTAGTATCAACACAAAAATATTTTTACAGTGAAAATGTATCTGTATTTTACCTAAGTATGTTCAAGAGTGTTTGAATGCAAGTAATGCTGCACTTGACAGAAGTCTGCCCTTTCAGAAGGATTGATAATGAAATGAGCTCCTTGCATGGGACAAAGTTCAGTTGAAACACTATAAACTCAAGAAGCTGGAAGAACTTTTCCTAAAAACAGAGGAGAGAGCAAACATAAATTTTAAGCAGTGTCAATAAAATAATACTTATTGTATCATTCTTAGGACATTTTAATTAAAATGATTAATATCAAACATTAATTCATACTTTAATTTAATATTTATGAAATAACGTGCATTAAGCTGTTTAGTCTTACTCCTAATACTTCCTGAGGAATATACAATGAAATATTGACGTGTTTGTAAATATGTGTTAGTATCTTTACCTTTATTGGTGCCCTATTTCTCTACAATTATATAATATTTATTTAATTATATACTTTAGTAGTCTTGTCTAAAATTTTGTACAGGTATTCACTGACTTACAACCCTTTTCAATTGCCACCATAACAAGAACTTGAGGATCTTTCTTTGAAGATATGACACCTTAATGAAAGGATGCTACTACTCGCATAAGTGTTTGGTGATTTGTGTGTTTACCCTTTTTATAAATAAAAGACCTACTGTATTTTTTTAGTAACAAATGTGTTATTTACAACAGTTAAGACTGTATTTGATGAATGTGGTGTAGTACATACATTGCTAAATGAAAAAAATACATTGCTTCAAGTTGCAACCATTTTCGAATTATGAGGATGGTCTGGAATCTAACATGTCGCAAGTGTAGGATATGCCTGCATATCAGTTTCACCAATAAAATAGTATCTGGTAAGGGAAGTGGTGGATGACTGGAGGCAAAGTGTGAAATTTTTATATATAAGGTGGTTTCTGAAGCACACATCAAAATAATGAAAACTCTTAAGATAAGGGGACAATAAGAATAATAAATAAATTGCAAGGGTATTAAAAATACAGGGTTCAAGAGTTGGCTAGGTGTACTAAAGTCTATTAGGCATGTGCACCTAAGCGACACAAAGCCAGTAATATTTTCTAACAGGCTATTGATACAATATAAAGTATACAATATTTATGTAGCAAGCCCCCAATCTTTTTGGCATGATTGATTGATTGATTGATTGATTTGAGAACTGCTGCAGTATTTAACTATCTTCATTTATTTATTTTTTAGATAAAATACAAATAACCTTTTTCTATGAATAACTTTTTTGAGGGGAGTGTTTAGCAATAACAGTGGCTAAATAATTTTATAATAATGGAAATTAATAAAAATAAAGAAAAAGTAAAACTAAACCCATAAGGGTAAATTTAATGAAGAAAGCCTAACTAAGGAAACAGGAAAAATGTGGGAAGAACTTAATGCACAAAGGTGACATCTTCTTCCTTTCTTCCGTCTTCTATAGGAGAAGTAGTCACACACACTTTTAAATACAAATAGAATAATATTTCAGCATTGTTGCCTTTATCACACAAAACAAGAAGAGGGAATACACTTTACACAAACAGTGAATTACTCCATTTGGAATTCAAAATGTCCATGAATAAAGTGGCAGGAAATCTTGGGGAGGAAGGAATGAAAGCCATGATGTTTGCTGATGACTAGATTGTATGGGGGGAGAAGTACAGAAACAGTTACAAGAATAGAATGAGATAGTGAGTGTGTGGAATTGAATTTATCACAGCGAGGTGTGACGTGATGGTAATCACAAGGAAGAGGATAAGGTCTAGTAAAGCTATAATGTTGGATGGAATAGAGCTGAGAAAGGTACAGAATGTAAAGAATCTTGGAAGCGTGATTGAGGCGAAAGGTGGAAGTAAAGAGGATATAATGAGAAGAGGACAGCAGAAAGAGTTATATAGGTGTGTAAGAGACCTGCTATGCAGAAGAGAAGTACCCTTAAAGTGTAAGTAAGTGTTGTACAGAGTGTACTTTGTACCCATTGTCACATATACAGCATAAACATGGACATTGAATATAAGAGAAACTAGGAAAGTGGAGGCCATGGTAATTAAGTTTGTGAAGAGCATATTAGCTGTCGCAAGGAGACAAAAGATTAGGAATGAAGTTATCCTGGAAAGAGTGGGTGTACAGGGAGTACGAGCTAGTGGCAGAAGCAAGACTGAGATTGTATGGGTATGTATTAAAAATGGAGAACAAGAGTATACCAAATAAATTATGGGGATGAAATGTGTAGGAAAAAGAAAGCAAAGAAGGCCAAGAAAGAGATGAGAGGAGCAGATAATAAAGTTTGCAAGAGATAGGAGAAGAATGGAAGCAAGTGAAGGAGGAAGAGTGGTGGAATAAGAAAGATGAAGGAATGTTACTAAACTAACCCAACCCATCTAAAAACAGTTGGTGATAGTGGTTAAGAACCAATTATAATTATAGGATGAACTTAACAACCAGATCCTTTATTAGTAATTTACCATTTAACAACCAGGCCCCATACCCATAATTTAACAGTTAACTGAATGTATGAATGATATAATGAATGGATTATAAGAAAGAATGTTAACTAGAGATGGACCACTCGAATCTTCAAATCCTAGAACTCAACAAATCCTGACAAGTATTTGAGATTCGAGGATTTGGCGTTTTAATGGATTTGATGGTCGAATCTTTCACCTCATAAAGAAAGCATATTTTGAAAGTCAAAAATTACTTAGTTAGGCCTACTTGAAAAGCACAACTCAATCCGTAATCTTTATTTTGTCAGACAAAAGAGATTAGGATGAATAAAATCATTATTAAAAAAAATTGTTAGGTGTGGATAATCTTACATGCCTAGTACCTTACCCTCCCACCTCTATTGAAAACTTGGACTCAACCATTTCGGCACATGCTCACTTCTAAACTTTCACCTCACGAACAATCTTGTACATATTTTAATGAACCCACTTTTTTTTTTTTTTTTAATTTTTTT
>CABFVX010002780.1:48580-104242 GCA_902151425.1 Timema shepardi | reverse complement strand
AATTGCTTTCTTCAGTTACCGTCAATTGGGGGCTGGCGCTGAAGCGACTCTTCACTTCCTACGACCATTGACCGGGCCCTTAAAACTTAGCGATATCGTTGTTTTTTTCTACTCCATTTTCTTTTTACTAGCCTTCTTAGCTTTCGGCATTAAATTACACCAGTGAGGAATATATAATTTTAGAGGGTATATATATCTTGTGTTTGTTTGGAGGAATGGTGGGTGATTTAGGAAAAAAGACCGTCGGTACACTCTGTAGGGATTCGATCACATCCCCCACATCTACTTACCTACTTATGTGGTGTAATATGTTACTCTCGCATTAGACTAGACTACCTATTAAAGAGAGATTGGGGTTCAAATCCAGGTTGGATATACTGATGATTGTTTTTCCTTAAATTATTTTTTATTCTACCTCCACGCAAATTCTAGTACACTTCCTCTAAATTCAACCTTCCTTAATCCAAACACATTAAAGTAATTGGTAAATATGCATTTAACTCGAACGGGTAGTAATACGTGGTGCCAAATATATATATTATATCTCTTACGCCGGCAAACCAGAATAGACGAGTATGACGTTTAGTCTGCGTGCCCATCAATGCTGCTTTCTCCATACCAACACGAAACAGTTGAAGCATGTTGTAAAAATGTGACAACCCACACTGGTGTACTTGTGGACCAAGGCGTCAGTCTTTCATTTTGTTTGTTTTGCCGGGTGACTTAATGGTCGCGGTTCGAATATAGGTCGGGTGAATTAAGGATAATTTCACCTAAATATTTCGCATTCCTATACCAACAATGGTAGTATCCGCATCGATGGGCACATAGACTAAACGTCAAGCTTATTTAGTTTCCCGATGACGGGAAGGTTGGGGCTTTAATCCGCATTTTTAATGGTTTCCCACTATCCCACCACACAAATATGGGTGCATTTTCTTTTAACTGTACCTTCTTCATCCCTACCCCATTGGCGTGAATATGCGAATAGGATGGATGGAGAGTAAGACGTGGTGTGCACACACACACAAATTAAGTTTCTTTTTTCCATATTTTGAGTTGAGAGCAAACCCACTCGCAGTAATGTAGTAGTCTTCGTTTGCGATGTAAATGGGTAGCAGCTTGAGTGGATGGATCTTGAAGGGGGCTGAACTGAGAGAAAGAAGGGAGGAATGAAAAGAAAAGAGAGAGCCTCGGATAGATGAAATAAAAACCTTTGAGGGGGGTTGTGAAACTCTAACAGTAGGGGTTTGGTTAATGTGAGGGGGGAAGCGTTAGAAATTAAGTGAAGGCATATAAATAAACAACGTACAGTCTGGTTAAAAAAACAACAGATTTTCTACATTCACTTTCGCAACATATTTGTTATTAATAAAGCTAATTAATAAAAGGTATATTTCTCTCCTGCCCGGTCTTTCTATGGAACTAAGGGTCCTAAGCTCGATTCCCGACAGTGCCGAAAAACTTAACATTTGTGAAATTATTGCTTCCCCTTTCACAGAGCTGAATTAACGATCGGGCGACTGGGTGTTGTTTCAGTTTTGTAATTAAGCTAGTTTGTAAGTTAATGCTTATATATAATCACTATATTCAGAAAGTTCACGTTACCCCATATAAACATTTTGTATTCTCTAATTACAATACTTTCTCTCAGCATAACTAACTACATCATCTTAAGATCCGCTCCCACATAATCGAATCGAAGCGCGGCAGACAGAAAAGTATTATTTCCACGTATTTAAATGGACCCGCTTACACTAGACGAATCGAATCGAAAAGAGCTATCCACGGAGAATACTTTCTTCGATTCGATAGCTTCGCCGGGCGAAGCTTGTGTCATTTCGCCCAACGGACCCGGGACCTCTTAGTTCTAGAAGGCAGGCGCACTACCGACTGAGCTAAGTTATCAGACAGGAGGTGTTTAAAATTATATTATAGTCTACCCGTGTCGGTGGTCATGTGTTCTAAGACGTAAGACTCGCAACAAACGGGTATGCTGGTGACAGGAAGATCGAAATTCGATAAGAGACAAGGCATGCTGAGAGGTAGTTTTCCACATGGGATGGATAAACATAAACTACCAGCAAGGATATCCGATATACATTTTGAAACTACATTTTGGAGTGAGGGACAGGGGGGGGGGCGAGCTTATCCCCAGTGTCACAGATCGATATCACACACACTCTAGCCTCTCATACCAGAGTCAAGCTCTCCTAATTCTGCGGTTTTCCCGGAAGTCGCGGTTCCCGGTTCTATTTCCCGCTCCAACTTGTTGATTTAAGGCGGGAACACAGAACAAGTGTAAAATATATTTAATCATTTTGTGTTCCTTGTAGATTAGGAACCCGTGATTGTCACATGGTAGAGGTTATATAAAACGTCAACCTGGTCTGGTTTGCCGGTGAAGGGGAACTCAGGACGCAAATCCCGGCCGGTTGTTGGCTACTTAGGCTGTTTTTTTTCTTAAATGGTTTCCCACTATTCCTCCACGCAAATGCGGATACATTTTCCCTACTTTCTTCAAGCCTACTGCATCAGCGTAGTTAAATGTGGATAGCCTGGATGGGTAGTAATACGTGGTGGAAAAAAGTTAAGGGTAGGTTAAGGTTATGATAGTGAGGTAGGAGGGGGCGTACAGTCAGTAAGTCCACAGTGGGTACTACCCTGGTCACGTGATCGCTTGGCTACAACCTTCCCTCGGTCCATTTACTCTCACTGCTCTCAATGAGGATGCGGTCATCATCAGGAGAGAGGCACAGGGGGTGGGGGACACACACACACACACACCATGTGTGGGGGTTTGGTAACACTTGGGGCCACGCACGCGATCGGACACTGAACAAACAACGGCCGTGTCTATCGGCCTTACCCTTTGCGCAACCTTCCACGTGGTATAGTGTGGTCAGTGCACCTGGCTACGAACCTAGATGTCTCGGGCTCGGTTTCCGGCTGGTACTATGGGTATTTTTCCCGAAAGGGAAATTATCCCCAGGGTTTGGTTGGCTAGGCCTAAGTTAAATGTAATGTCATTACTGGTTCCACACCTTTATAATCACTATCCTCACATCATCCCATTGCGAGTACGACGTGTAGACAACCTTCAAGGAATATACTGGGCGACGTCCTGTGCCACCAGAGTGGCCAAAAGTCTACACACACACACACACACACACACACGAGACCGAACTAAATATAATATCTCTCCCGGTCAAAGATGCCATAAGTTAAATAAAAAAAATAATGACGTGTTTTTACAATCTTTCCCCAGATGAACGTGGCTCCTTTTCATAGAATTAAAACGTTCGACCTAGCACATTATGTCTCCTTGCGCCGGATAATTTTAAATCCCAGTACTGGCACTATAGACCAAGGAATAAATTTGCCTTGCACCGGTGGTTGCGCGGGGTTTCGGATCACGGCCGGGAATAATGGGGCTGGTTTTACACACATGATTTATTTATGTGGCTCTCCCACTCAATTTTACACGCAAATACGAATGCACTTTCTCTTAACTAACCGATTCATTCTTACCTCTTAGATAGAGCCGCTTGTTGCTCTTGGGTGTAAAATTTATAATCAGGATTAAACAATTCCTCACGTTAAAGTTAAATACTGGCATGAGATCCGGCCATTATTTTGTCATAATTTAATTCGTATAACGGTTTTACTCATAATTTTATAATAATTTAATTGCTATTTATTTTAATTAAGATAATTGAATGTACATTTGGTACTACACAATTTAATATGATTTTAAACTACTAATTTATTCACTCTTCTGGACCACACGTCCAGTGTCTTCAACAATTTAATCATTTCTCTTATAAATACAAATAACAATCGCGCGGGAGTCCTAAGACCGATCCTTCCCACTCCGGCCTGCACCAATCAGGGCCAAAGGAACTGTGATTTCTCGAAATACAAATTAACAGAAGACCACCTTTGCAGGCATTCTTACAATCGTCAAGGAATGCACTGTATAACCTTTTGGAGAAGACTAGCGGTCCTGGGTCGACTCTCACCCGCGCAAGACGGACACAATATTACAACCCTAGTTCAACAAACATGACATTATTTCAATCTATTTTTGTCAACACGTCAGTCATACTACTCATTCGGGCTGTATGCATCTGAACTAATTACGCTAATATGTTAGGTATGAGATAGGTTGAATTAAGATGAAATGTAGCTGAATTTTTTATGATTAAGATTGGAAAATAGTTTAGGAGAAAGTATACTCTGTACACTCGACCATGATTAGAACCTTGATTTCTCCCTCGTTGGCAGTCCATTCTATTACGAGAGTGACGGTTTTTTTCCTAAATGTTCTTCCACTTTCCCTCCACGAAAATGTGGGTACATTTAATCTAAATCTAACTTTCCCCATCCTTAACTCATTAGCGTAATTATTACATATGCTGTACGTATGCGTTTAACTTGAACATGTAGTAAGACGCGGTGGCAAACAATATATATCTAATGTGTTCTCTTACTATATAAAAAACATGATTTTAGCACCGCGTCTTACTACCCGTTTGGGTTATCCTTAAAAAAATGTCGTTTTAATAAAGTAACTAACAAATTCGTGTCCAAATTGCGCGGTAGACATACTTAGGTAAAAATATAAAATATTATTTTCTTAAGAATTTTGGTTAAACTCAAGATAATACATATTTTTTCTCAAATGAATGAAACACAAAAAGATTTATTCTAAAACCTCTATTAAATTACTCTTTGCATAGACTAAAATTTCCTTGTAAAAAATACCGGCTTTCACTATTTTATTGATCTAGTTAGACCACTTACGTTAAAAAATAAATAATAATCTAGTGAAATGTTTACTATCAGAAAAAATCTCAATCATTCACAATAACCAGCAAACACGAACGCAATTACTTTTTATTTGTTTATTAAAATAAACAATGTAGACATTTTCGATAATCTTCAAATACAACAAATAGTACAATATGAATAACAAAACAATAAAGAAACAAACTTTCCATAGAGATTTAAATTTAAAGACCACCTTTATTTTTGTTAGACTTTCCAAATACAACAATCAATCTATCGATTTAAATAACTTTATAAAGAGATTCCAACGCCGTCTCTATTCTTGTAACTCTGCATATTTAAATCAAGAACACATCTAAATGAAGGCGACGTAGATGGCCTTGGTAATGATTACTAGGCCGCGATGGTAAATATTTTATGATAAATTCTTAAGACCGATATATACAGAATGCTAAGCTAAGCTAAGCATTGGTTCCTCCTTTCATTTCAGAATTCAGTGTTGTTTCTTTGTGGTATGCTCCAATGAACTTTAGTTATGGTGGCGTTCTCCACAATGTATTGTTTAAGTTCAGATGATAGTACTGAGTAAAAAAAGATGCTATTAGCAGCTGTTTTTAAGTTTGAAGAAAATTTAAGAGGTGGAGGTTTGACTTGTTCAATTAACGCTCCCATTTTAATATAATATTACTTAAATACACGCGAAACAAATTGAAAACAAAATTCCAACACTTTTTTAGTTATTTCCACCAAACCAGCACTGTGCCTGTTCAACACGGAGCCCAAGTTGCGTTATGCGCATGTGCAACGTAAGATGGGTCAGGATGGGAGATGGAAAAACTGCCCGGTCAGCAATCGGAAAAAACAGCGTGGCGTAGCAAGGCATAGCTTAGCTTTCTATGTGAATCGGCCTTAACACAGGAATACATTTTTAGTAGGGACGTGCGAGAAAATATTTTCAATTCGAGACGATCTCGAGACGGGAATATAAAAATGTATCGATACACGAGAACGAGACGAGAAAACGTCCTTTGAAAGTACAAAAATGTAAATTATGTTTATAAAAGTAAATATATAGTTTATAGAGTTCCTTTTGGGCATTTGAGCTGGCGCTTGCTTTAGATTGTTTTATAGTTAATTCAAACACCCGTGATATAACTCATACACATTTTAAATATAATTAATAAAATTGTGATAGGTATAGTTTAGTATAGTTTAGTTGTATAGTTTAATTTTGTAGTGTAACAGCTTATATTGTCAAAGTTTGTATTTACAACCAAAACATTTCTTAATAAAGGCTGTTTTGGGGTTATTACGGTATTATTAGAAATAATAAATTCTCGGTTTGGTTTTTTTAATTTCTTAGGATCATTATTTGCTCTTTTTTAATTTCTAGAATTTTCGAGATTCATTTTTTAACTTTCGAGACAAGATCGAGATATTTTTTCTTGAATTTTCGAGATAATTTTGAGTCTCGCACATCGCTAATTTTTACCCCTCTAGATATTTTGACCAAAAAAATTCCAACTGAATATGCGTCCCCAAGCTCCAACCGTTCCGCTGATGCTTCTGGGAGGTAAGGGGGCTAAAAAGTACGGTAGTGGGAGACATTTTCCGTATATGCGTCTGGAGGTGGGAGATGTAGGTTTTTGGGGGAGGGCCATAAGGGTTTTGAGGGCGAGATTTTTTCTGAAGGTTTCAAGAGCTACCCCCATCTGAATATGGATCCCATAAACCCAGTGGTTTCCTTGAGTCGTCCCGTGTGAAGGGGGTAACCTTTTCAACTTCCGGTAAAAAAAAAGCTGTGATTTTAATAGCGGTTCAAATCTTCAGGTCAACACACTTCTATTAAGGTCCTCATTTGTCAATTTAAACCCATAAAATAGGTCAATATTAGGTCTGATGAGAATATACACTCTCGTAATAAAGAGAAAGATTACGAAACTATATAACTATACAAATCAATAGTGATCATGAAATGCTCCATTAGTCAATTTTGCAACTCAAAATTCCTAATTTCTCTGGGAATTATCGCCATATTGGGTGCTCGCTCTCAAAAGTCAACCCCCATCCTCCCTTTCTCGAAAAAGCAGAAGTTGTGAATATCTGATAGTAACACTAATAATTCAGGTGATTATAGGACTGAACATGTTTGTTTTGTTCATTAATTTTATTCTTTTGTTGTTGAGTGAGTATTGAATATAATAATTGTTCAGTATTCAAGCGATAGTATTATATAGTTTAGTAAGTACAATATATCATATAATATTATAATACTAATGGCGAAAATACCAATACTCTATTCTGCTGCTCGTAATTACTTAAGAGCACTCGGAAATATCTCTCCGAAAAATATTTACCTATCGGGCCGCGCTTTGATCTAGGATCTCACGCAAGTTATGCAATTGTGTGCCCATACATTGCCGTCCTTGAGCTCTCGGGGAGGTTTGGAAGGATGAAGGCCACGTACGACCCCTAAAAACATTCACCCTGGTGCGTCGCCCGCTCGCCGTCCTGTGCAACGCGTTGCCAAGGCAACCGGGGGAGGCGAGCTGGATCAATGACCGCCCACGCTGCATCACAGGTTTTCAGCGTCGTGTGCAAGTCCTTGCTTCGAGACCAGGGACAAGCGTCTTCTCACTTTTTATGTTCACGAGGCTTAGGTCTTTGCTAGAGTAGGTATATTCTTATCTTAATCTGAGGTCCTTGATTCGAGACCAGGGAGAAAATTACTAAGATATTTAATGCGCATGACGCCTAAGTCTAGGATAAAATAGGTATCCTAATCATAATATGGGGTCCTTGATTTTGGATAAGACCTGCGTCATTTTTATTTTTATTCCCTCGACACCACCATCTAAAAGGATAAAGTTTATGTCCTTGTTAGAGCATACATCCTCATCTTAATCTGTGACCCTCGATTCTAGACCAAGGCAATATTATCTGTATTTTAATACAAAACGACACATGTCCTACTTTATCGCGTAGTTTTCATATTGTGTTGCAGTTCATATCATTAGACGTATGACTACATGAAAGTATATCTAATAGCTTTAGGACTGTCAGATACTGTTCTTCCTACCGTGTTCTAATTGACTTCTAACTATAGTTTGTCTTAAGTTTCCATGCAAAACTGGGTGCACCTTCATCACTTGCAAGGGTGAGCTGGCGGCCTAGGGGAAAGGTGTCTGACTTTTGTGCTGGGGGTCCGGGGCTCAATCCTCGGCCCCGGCACACATTTATCTGATTGCCAAACCCTCCCTTCACCTCTGACAAGACGTGTATTAATCACAACTTGTGAATGTGTGGAATGCCAGGCCTCCNGTGTATTAATCACAACTTGTGAATGTGTGGAATGCCAGGCCTCCACCGTGGTTCGGATTCCACGTTAAACTGTAGGTCCTCCATTTCATCTCACAATCTCCCTACCATTACACATTAGTGTAAGTGTGTATAACCCGAAAGGGTAGTAAGACGTGGTGCTAATAGTAATACATCACTTGCAGACATGACCTACCCCTCGTGTTTGTTAACGACCCTCCTCCCCCTCTTTTAGTCAGGGTTTCGCATCTCGGCTAATGTGCTTATACAATTAATAAATATCTTGTTCGTGATCGTCGAGACGTTTGGAAACATGCAATTCGAAGTTCATTATATAATAATAACAATGCTTACGAGACTAGCCATTAAACTCTACCTGAGGAGACGTGGTGCGTTGAAATGTAGGGCGGATAAAGAAGATAGAGTATACTCTTTTTTAACCTCCTTTTGGCATGATACAGGCCTCGCTACTATCATAGGTAAAAATAATCACTCATACAGCATCTCTTTCACACTATACCTTAGTGTAAAGAAAACCTAATTGCAAGGGAATGTTTTTTGGGTAGGTAATAGAAGCGACAATGTTGTGACCCTCTTAGAATAACCTTTTTTTATTTGCTCTGCATCTTACTATCTGTCCGGGATATCTATAATTATTTTCATTAACGGGATAGGGATAAGGAAATGAATAAATGTTTCCGCATTTGCGTCAAAAGAGTGTGTTAAACCATTTAGTAAAACCCACCTTCGGTACAACCGGCCGGGATTCGATCCACGGCTATGCCACCACCATGGGAAATCAGACCAGATGAGTTTGACGCTTTGTATGGGTGCCTACAAACGTGTGTGTCATGGTATTTAATATACAGTGCGGAGTTCACATCCCGACTAGAGTATGTAAATGAATTATACATAACCAAGCATTTTATCTTTGTCAAACACTTACTTCGATGTTAGCACACGTGTCGTTAAACTTTATTTCCCCTTCTTGCCTTCGCGTGAGAGGAATATTTTAGTCTGGGTTTCGTGACCTGGCTGGAGAGGGTTTGTAAATAATAAATTTGCAGGTCTCCTCTGCTACAGGGATATTTCCTTTTATGTCGGAAGCTATTAATTCCTGACATATGCAGAGCACTCATCCTATTCCGATCAGATTGGAAAACCTGAGAAAGTGTGACTCGGAATTTTTTGCTCTAAGATTTTCTTAAAGTACTCATTTTATGAAAGTTAAAATAATCAATTTTAAAAAAAATCACTCAATTTGAGAACGCGCACTTAGTGTTTTATTGAAAAGTCAGGATATCATTAATTCTCTTTTGATATGCTTATATGTTCAAGAATCAAACCAAAACAATTTTGTAAACGGGATATTTTAATAGCTCAGAAAAAACCTACCATTTTCTTTGAATATATATTTTGAAAACAGGTGAGGTGGGACTCACAGCAGTGCTGGCTGAAAGATCTAAGGTGCTAGACTCACATTACACTTTGTCGCTTGGAATCCGTATGTAGTGAGCTGGGGGGGTGTTTTTTTTAGCACCGCGTCTTACTACCAGCTAATGGTTTTAGGGATTAGATTATGTTTAAAAGAAGTGTAGCTGCATTTGCGTGAAGATAAAGTGTAAAACTATTTTGTAAAACTTACCTCGGTACATTCGATCGATATTTTAAACCTCGATCTCCCCGTCAGCGATAGTAGTCTATAGTATATTGTGCGAGTAGCGCCTTAGACCATGGGGTCACCGAAGTGGGTGGTTGGTTTTCAACATGTGGACTATTACTAAGGGTTTTCCCATCCTTATTTCACAATAATATGGGTGCCTTTCTTAACTAAACTCCTCATCATTACCTCCTCTAAACATATTGTAATATCCTTAGTATTAAATGTACTCTTTATACATTTAAAAGATAACCCGCATCGGTAGGCACTTGAAATAAACTTTTCAGGTCCGTCTGGTCTAGTTTACCGGTTACGGGTAAATTGACGTTCGATTCCCGACCGGGTGTACTAAGGGTTGTTTTAACTCATTGGTTTCCCAATCTCCCGCCCCGCTAATTCGAGTACACTTAATCTAAATTATACCTCCATCATTCCTAACCCATAAGTGTAACTAAATGCTTATATCTCGGACGGGTAGTCGGACTCAATGGGGGAGGGGTACCTTAACGAACGACTGATCTAAGTTGTTGGATTCGGTGGTCTCCGTGGGCTTTCCCGTGGAGCTGGTTCGAAATTAGATCTTTTCAATTAGCTAAGAGGGCCGTCTGCTGAAGCATTGAGACTCGAGGTGGGCGTCCAGAAATCCCTCAGTAAAATAGAAGTAAAAGATATCAAACAGATCCCTATAGAGTTAAAAACTTCCATTTTAAGGTATTTAAAAAAATAATTAAATGATCTCATTTTCAAGGAAATCTCGCAGTTATTATATCAAATTTAATAGTTAAAAACATAGATTTAACCTCACTCAAACAAATCATGTAATTTAGCAAGGGCATTGCGATATATTCTATGACAAATGAGGATTGTTTTTTCTTTCGTTCGTTATTTTGAAGTTAAAACTGTCATTCTCACAAGAAATACCGCATTGTGAGAATATTTTCGTTCGCGTAGACTATACCCCTAAAAGTTTGTTGTTAGTTCCGTCTCCTCGTTCATGGGATCTACACTGATGATCATGTCGTATAAAACGTTAAGATTTCAGGTTCCAGATGATTACCAATGACGGGGCTAAGGTCGGGTGGGGGTGAAGTGAAGGAGTGTACACATGTGACGTATCGCTGCGACTTATAAACACACACACACACTCTCAACGCTAGTGAAGGTGCACTTCCTACTAAACAGACTTTCTCATTACATTCTTTAGCTTACGATCTAAATAACTTTTGTTATGAATGTATTATTTAAACCAATATATTCCATTCACGGTAGGAATTACTCTCTGAAATGTCTTTTTTCCTACCAATATCTTACTATATAATAGATTTCTGGTATGAAAAAAGGCCTTTCAGAAAACAATTCCTACTGTGAACGGACTTTACGAAAAAATGTGTACATGGGTTCGTGGAGTCCCCCGCGAAATCTAGGCAGACGGAGGTACCACTGTGTACTGCTAGGTTGCCGCCCTGCCCAGGCGAACTCCTAACACACTTTCTAGTCTCCACTCGATTATCGCTATCGCCGCGAACGTGCCATTTTCAAAATAGTTTCTGGTTGAAAAATAATATATGTTTGACACATGGATGAGAATATAGCTTTTAGTAAAGATAATTGTATTTTAGTTCACTGGTAAAGAAATGCCACTGTATTTTAATTTATTTGTCTAAAACTGTCATTTCGTGGTATTCTAATTTATTTGTCAACAGTGGCCATGGTATTTTCTTTTATTTGTCAATAGAATTAATTGCATTTTTGTAAGCAATGACATTTTAGTTTGTCAATATAAGCAATGACATTTTAGTTTGTCAATGTATGCGATGGCATTTTAGTTTATTTATCAAAGTGTATCCATGCTATTTTCACTTATCTGCAAAACTAAGCGTATACACATTACATTACCCATGGACGTTTGAGGCTTGTTGTGTTGAATATCACGCTTGAAGCTGCGCAATGCGTGTTACGTGGCTTCATTATAACGCAGAGGTTAATCCTGTCCTAGTACATTCCAATTTTTATAGAACTCTTTTTTGCCAAAATTGATAGCAATTTTCTTTTTTGTGTAATTGAATAGGTATTGATAATATCTGAAGTTGCAGATAACATGATTTGATTTATGAATACGTGAAAGTAGATCAAGTAAGTTTTATAGATGTATGAACTGTAAGCTGTACCTCTTACTTTGAAAATTCGACTGTAAATATATTTAGTTAGTCAGACACAACGCGTTAAAGGTGTGCGAGACCACGCACACCTCTCACGTATCCGTGGTGCACGCAAGCCTATCGACTTCTGCGTGACCCGCTTCGATGTTCGAATGGTCTAATATAAGGCAGACATGACCAACCTTTCCCCGACTTGGGGCCGCTTCTAAGTTCTCGGGGAATGGACCAGGGGCGATACATGAAATTCATAGGTTCTAATGCCCGGATATAATCAAAACATAAACCAATTTATTATTTATAATACTGTCAAAACCCTGAACAATGTTGAGATGTTTGTTTTGATTTACATAACTTTCTTGGAAGTATGTGACTGAAAGCGCTGGCTTAGCGAACATGATGTAACGAAATTAGCCATATTGAAGAGGAATGCCGACTACTCACAGGAATATTGCTCTAGTTGGGGGGTAAAGGGGCCAGATCGGGCTATAAAAGTATTTATTTGGTTGTTATTGGGGCTGACACATTATCATAAATCTCGGAGGTAGTTACGCTGCCCGACGCCGGACAGTAACAGACTATCTTCGGGTCATAAGTATCACTTGTGCTTAGAGGGTAACCGTCTATTCCGGGGTCCCAAGATCGAGTTCTGTAGGGGGTCGCAAGCCTTGTCAGTAATTCCATTAGTCTAAGGGGGGGTATACAAGAACATTAGTGAATGCTTAGTGGAACGATAGTGTGGTCCCAAGCACAATATTGCTCGACCTTTTAACCTACGACGACGCAAGCAAACCCACGCTAGTGTCTACTTAGTATCCACTTAGTCAAGTTCTTGCATACGGCCCTAAGTCTTTACGAGTAAACCAGTTCTTCCACGTGCGTGACCGTCCACTCTCTTATATTCCTTTTATACTTCATTTAACAACACAACTTGTAATATCTCTTATTATATCTATTAAGCCAAAATTCGTAATCCTGCGTATTATTTAGAACCCTGACAACTACCTTACCAGCGACCTAACCCCTTCCGCAAGTTATCCTGACAAATCAAGCCCATTGTAGGGGGAGTCGTGCCAGTATATACATCCATCCTACATTATACTTACGATTCTGGAAATTTCATCAAAATTAACGAGCATTTACGCCAGCTTTAAAAAAGCCTAATTTGTTGTTTACATAAGCAATTTGAAGTAGCACAGAATGAAGTCGGTGGCCGCAATTGGCCCGTGGATTGGGCATACTTGGTCTAAGGTGTCGCTCTCGCAATAGACCATATTGCCTATGACGTGGAGATCGAGGTTAAAAACTCTCTCCCCTCGCATATACGGGTACACTTCCTCTAAACTCAACCTTATTGTTCCCTAACAAAGTAGCGTAATTAGTACAATGTGATATGCCTATTACCCAAACGGATAGTAAGATGCAGTGTTAAAAATATATTTTGCGTGGCATGCATTGCGATAGAAGAGAAATAAATATTTTTTCTGAACAGGACATGAAGCTGATAGAGCAAGTAAAAGCTATAAGTGCTTATATAGCTTATCTAGATTCACAAAAATAGCATGCACTTACCATAATTTAGTTATAGTTTGAACAAAATAATTTAGATGCATTTTAGCTCAATGAATAAGTTTTTCTTTGGCAGAGATCGGATTAGATACGCAAACAAATAACATAATCTCATCGTCAGGCTCATTAGTTTAGTTCTCCGGTGAAATGGAGGTTGGGATTCGAATCCCGGCTAGGTATATTGTGATTTTTTATACTAAATAGTTTCCTACTTCACGCATATGCAGGTACATTTACTCTAAAATTATATCTATCTCATCCTTAAATATTAACGTAGCTAAAATGCGTAAAAATCGAACGGAGATGCGATGAGTAAAATAAAAAATATTACAAAATTACACCAAATAAACTATACCTCAATTTACTTACGATTGGACATATTTGACAGATAGAAAAATCCTCTAGTTTCACTTTCACGTATTTATAAGTCAAGTAATTTAATCTGCAGATCTCATCTTGGATGGATATTATCAATACCTATAAATTAACACTAATATGTTGACAGCAAAAAATATGTTTACATTTTCTAAAAAACGATTAAATGTCCATTCATAAGAAAGTTAAGCTATACGTAAAACTTGAAGTAATAGCGAAATTTAATTTCACTAGTAATTAAATTCGTTTCGAATTATTGGTAAGTTACTTGTTGTTCCCTTTAAACAAAGTTGTCAAAATTATTCTTCCTGAACTCGTGGGACTATAACCCGCCTCGGTGGCGTAGTTGGCTAACGCGCTTGTCGTGTTGAGCTCGACCGCTGAGGACGGGGAGATCAAGGTTCGAATCTCGGTCGGGTGAACTGGGGGTGGTTTTTCCTAAATTATTTTCCACTCTCCCTCCACACAAATGCGGGTTCACTTCCTCTAATTCAACCTTCCCAATTCCTAATCCGTTTAGTAATTAGTACTTGAAGCGTATAACCCGAACGGGTAGTAAGACGTGGTGCTAAATATTATTAATCTTGGGACTATTTAATTAAGTTCCTTCATAATAACCATCTACTATTACACAGTAGGGTTTACCTCTATTGCCAATTTGTTTCACAAGAAAACAACAGAGTAAAACAACTTTATAGTGTTTAGGGAAACGTCTTCCATGTTCAACAAGACGTGTATAAGCGGGGTCACGCATCGCGCATCCTCGGACGTGATGTCTTGCAAAACAAGTTTTTAGTTTCTAGTCTTCTTTGCTCTAATTTTTTTACGCGGCATTTATCAAACAATACTGTGAATAAAAAAAGGCCAGCATTTTTCAAATTTCAACTGGATTAACAGATGAAACAGAAGTATAATAAACATGTTTCCTTTTAGAAGAACCCTTCACTTTTCCAACCCCTTCAGTCGATGACAAGTGACAGAGCGAGGAAGGGGAACTAAACAATGGCTGCGCTCGCATTGTTGCGTGAATAGACTTATTACTACCAGACAGCGCATCTAATCTATAGCCAATAGCACTTGTAGTACAACCCGTAAAACATTTTTCCTTAAATACCATCAAACTTATCTTATTTAAAAAAAAATTAATTATTATTACAATCTTTACTGTGAAGGCTGAAAATAAAAGCATTCGATTTACTACTATATTTTGTTTTAAGAGAAAACACTCCTCCCACTAGTCTGTTTCAACGCCATTATCACTAGTTCTTGAAATAATTAGCTATTCATGATAAGATGATAACACATGATTACGCGTACGCCTATTTGTTTAGAATTGGTGATATATCTGAGTGAATGCCTAAAAAATTTAAATAAAAGTGGTTCATTTTAACTAGAATACAAAGAAATGGGTTTATTTTAGTTGCATTAATATCCTCTTATTTTTAAATACAGATATTTTATTTTAACTTCATCATTATTAAAAGTATTATACTGTACTATTATACCTTTCCAATTTTTTAAATTATTTTTACATTAATTTAAAATAAAGTAAAAATGAAGTTCACATACTAAAGCGTGTCGTTAAGCCTTGATATTTCCTCGATATTTTATTGAATAATATAGTTTATACTTGCAAATATACTTTGTATTATATTATATTGATGGAAAAGAGTAGAAGCTAGTAAAAATTTTCAAGTATGTGAGGATTACAGCCTATGTTGTGTGATTTAAAAAATATGATTTGATCACTAAATCGCTCAGTGCTAGTTTTTGCCCCTGCATTGGAAGTTATCAACAATTATCAATGGCTGAGACGTCATTTGAACTACAGCGCATGCGTAGCTACTTTCCTGCGTTGAATGTGACCAATATGTGTAGGTATTCGGGACGTCATTTGAGGTAATCGTGTTGCAGGCTGCAGTACATTTTGATCCTTTTTTTCTTTCAACACCGTGTCTTACTACCTGTTCAGGTTATACGCCTATGTACTAATTACACTAATGTGCTAGGGATTAGGAAGGCTTAATCTAGAGGAAATTCACCCGAACTTGCGTGGAGGGAGATTGGAAAACCATTTAGGTAAAACACTCTTAATGCACCCGACCGGGATCGAACCCCGATCTCCCAGTCTTCTGCAGTCTAGTCCAACATAAGAGTAGCGCGTTAAACCACGTGGCCACCGAAGCGGGTTTGGCCTACAATAAAGTCATTGCCACAGAGAAATGGTGGTCGCGTTCACCACAGATACGGTGGCTACTCATGCATAGGCTAGGAATAATAAATACATTAATTATATTAGCGTTTGTCTACATTGGTTCTTTGATCTAGTGACTTCATGGCCACGTTCAATGCGAGCAAAGTGGCTAGGTTTGCGTTATCTTGAAGTAGTAAGTCTGTTAATTGTATTTACATTGTCTTCTACGTCTTTCTAGCCTAAAGTGACGTCATAGCTACAGAGAGATTTAGTTCGCATTCAGGTTAGAGAGAATGGTTACGCATGCGCAATCTAGGAGTCTCAAGTCTATTGTTACGTGGCTGTCACGAGGAAGTAAAACAATGGCCCCACTCACATTGTTGCATTGAGCGAAAATGGTTGAGAACCCGCAACACACTATTTTGCTACAACTGCTTTTTTTCCCTTCCATTCGAATTTCGAACAAAAGAAATGCACGAAAAAACTTTTTTGTTTCTTTTTTTACATCTTTTGTTCGAAGGAGATTGCTTGCAAAATCAAGAGGGGTAGTTATGGTTTTGTTTGTATAAAATTCTACGTTGAGTCTTTTTTTAAAGAAGCTAAAAGAACGTTATTTTATGACCTTGAGTGTTTATGCTATCCCCAGTCACCTTTTTTTTAAATACACATTTAATTTATTCAGATTGTTGACATGTACCAGATGTGGATGATGTAAGGGGCCACTTGTAATTATGATGTTCATTTCTTTGCACAATGCTATTAATTAATAGTTGGAAGTATCTCAATACGAGCCTAATAAATCTTTCTAGAATGTTAAGATGAGAGCCCCCTATTTCTTTAGTTGACGTATTCAACCATTTTTTTCTAGACACAGAACTAAGCTGGTTACACAATTAAAAAACTTAAACATAAAAGTCTTGGCTAGAATGTGTAATTTTAAGAATTTGAATTGTGACATGCAAGAGAAAATCAAACGTTATTGTAACCTTCACCTAAAAATTGTTATGTATTTGACTTTATAAACTCGGAATATTGGAAAGGTTAAGTAAAAAATGCAAGTAATGTTTTTGATGTGAAGCAGGATACATTCGATATAATTAATAAATAGTTGATATTTAATCGAATTGTAGCAGGTATCTATTTAACCTAGCGTAAAATATATCATAGAGAGTGGAGGGGTGGAAGAGGGAATGTCCTAACGCAAGGCGTTATGAAATAAGGAAAATTCCCTGGTGACCAGAGATAATACACAGGCAACATTGAGAACGCTGGTGGTCTGTTTCATACCCTCAGTTAACAGGGGGGCTGGAGGGCTAACCCCCGGGAAAATTGTAAAATTTGAGGTGATGATTTGGGTCTTGAATCGAGGTTTAAGGTTAGTGTATTTCTTAAGTTATTTGTTAGTGATGAATTTTTCACGTTACAAGAGTTATTTGTTTGGGCATTCACCACCATTGCGTGTAGGAAAACTAATAAGTTTTATCTTGTAAACAAAATTCTAGGCTTTATCAAGTGATCAGCTTAAAACGTTACCTAAACCCGAAAAAAGTAAATTAATATAGAAACATGTCAAAAAAGTAAGGTTATGTAGGTGATATACAAGTAGAAAATAAATAGGATAAAAGTGAAAGATAAGAAAGAAAACGTTTATTAGGTGAAATAACATTTTAAGCTACCAAATTTATTTTACCCTAATTCATACATTGGTTTTCTTCAGATCTGACGATGGAGCTCTGTGATTGAAACTAGTCGTCGGTAATTTTGGCTGACAACGTAGTCAACCATTTAAATAAGAAGGGCCTAGCTACTGTAGAAAGATTAATTTTAGATATCTACATTATTTAGTACCTCACATTGCAAAGATTACACGTATAATTTAATTTATAACCTTAAATTTTATCTCCTTATTTGTCTACTTGTCCATTCAGCTACTTGTACATTCATCTGACTTGTTATTAATGTAAAATCAATTTGTTTAAACAGCAATCATTTTTTTATTTAAAAACAATTTTCAACTTCTACTACATTTTACAAAATAAAATATTTCAAAGATTTTTTAAATCTTTTTCGTGACATTACATTTAGTAATTTAGTTGTCATTTACATCATCCATACATTGTTTTATTAATTCCTTGTGCCAATTTTTATTTAATATCTCATTAATTTTTCAACTTCATCTATTTTACTCATAACAATAAACAATATATTTAATGTAATATCATTTCAAAATAACTGTGGGCATTAGTAAATGCATACCTTTTTGACTACTTGATGTGGCACAATATTGCAAAGCAACAGGTTAACTATTTATATTTGTATTCTAAATTAAATATTTCTTTACTTTATACTTGTAGCATTCCTTACTAAAAAAAATCATGAGCATTACCAAAAACAATGAGAAAATATTTTTTCTCTCTCTCTAGAAATGTCAGGTAATTTCTAAACTCTCAAAGTGTATAAATGTTGAAATCGTAAATATCTTCGTCCGCTCCACCCTAAATCAAACGAGGGTCCCCTGATACAAGTTGCTGATCAATCCAACAACTTAGCCACGGGTATGGTTCTCGTAACTCTAACTCCTACAGTTATATCCCCAGACCTTTGTACGTCCACCTTTCTGGAGCGTCTACTCATCAAACTTGGGTGAATCCCCCCTCTCCCCCTTTCTCCTAATGATCCAACGCCTCGGCGTCGCTCAGACTTTATGGACATTGTAAACGACCCTCTATTACTCGGGGCTGGACCGGAGCAGAGACTGACGGCGTCTCCTCTAGGTTTCCGCTGTACCTCCCAAGAGACGTCTACTGCTAGAAGGGTCCTTTAAAAGGACTCGTAAGAGCACGTACGTCTCAGAAATTCATTGCAATAAAACGGTAGAATAGATTAGGGGGAGGAGGTGGGCAAAATAAAAGAAGAGACCGAGGAAATTTAATTTAGAAGGCAAACTTTAACGAATTTTGGGACGCTCATTTCCACGAGATTAAGGTGAGCATGTCTGCCTTTCTCCCTTATCACTCACCCCAATTCGTGCTCCTTGTCCTACTACCCGTCTGGGACATTCGCATATTTACACTATTGAATAAAGGGACAATTGTAGCATTTGGCTACAAGAAAAAAGAGAACAAGTTAAAGATAACAAATACTCACCCCATTTCACCATCCTGGCGGCACTGTACTCTGAACCGATAGAAACGATAACACTACCGACTGCAACTACACCGCACAGACAACTGACCAGCTCCGCCTAAGAATCTAACCGCGCCCGCTAGAGGTCGCCATGTGCTTAAGCTATTCCAAGGAACTTGAGAAGAAGAGAGATGCCTGTCCCGCAAAGGGCCCAAACATTCCAATTGATTCGAGAAATGAGTAGAAGCTCGTTCTGTCACTCGCATTTTCCTCCCGGTGTATGATACTCTTTGGTTCCCCTCCCTTTTTTTTACTTTGTTCCGTGTTCCCTGAGTTTTGCGAATCGTATATAAGACCGGCGTAGGAAAGCGTTCGTCACTCTTGGACATTGCTCGGATTTAATTGGACGAAACCGAGGCTTCAACATTATTTAAAAAATGTAAGGGTAAATTTCTTTTCGGCGTAAATATTTTTTGTTATTTTTTCAAAATTCTCTTTCGGCAGGTTATTATTTCAAATTAGTAACTGTTTGAATCTTATAAAACTTAAATTTTTCACGTTGTATTTAAATGGTCTAATTTATTTATATCAGTCTAGTTTGTAGGGATAAATTTTGGGATATCAATATTTAGCTGATAGATAAAAGAGGATCTAAAATATAAATTTTGAATTTCGCCTTTTTTATGCTAGTTAGATTTTTCTTGTCTACGTAATGTTTAAGTTAGATGTTCTTATTAATTTTTCTTGCTTACTCTCTTGTATTGTTAATATTGTGATTGATAAATTTAGGGTAACATGATTTTAGGTTACTATGGGGTGTATTGGAAATTTGTGGACGATGCTCATTTTGATTATGTTGAATAATTATGAATAATAGAATGCATTATTATTATTATTATTATTATTATTATTAGCACAGCGTCTTACTACCCGTTCGGGTTATACGCACTTACTCTAATGTGTAACTGTAGGGTGATTGTGAGATGAAATGAAGACCTACAGTTTAACGTGGAATCCGAACCACGGTTGAGGCCTGGCATTCCCCACATTCACAAGATGTCTTGTCAAATAGAATGCAGATGTTAGATAATTACATGGTTTGTATTAGGATAGTATTGAGTAACTTCGTATGCAAAGTTCAGGCTAATTGATTATTTGTTGTATATATTCTAAAAAAAAAGTTGTTTAATTGAAAGTAAAGACAATCTTAACTTAAATCCTTCTAGCTCATTGCATATTGTGAATTTAATGAAGATCATAAGAGCTATTATATATTTCTACATAATACTTTTAACTTGTTACATGAATATATATATATATATTTATTTATTTAATTCTGATATTTATAATAAACATATACCTGCACTTCTTGCAATTTATTTAATGTTATTGTTAGTGAAAATACCCTTAGGTTTAGAACCTATATCTTGTCTACTCCTTCCTTAATTTCAAATATTATTATTATTATATTTATATTTCTGGAGATCGACCGTCATTTTCTTCCTGCACCTGGATTGAGTTGCGTGCCCTGGGTTTCTTTATGCACCCAGCATTCAAAACTATTACTCATACAGCTCACTCCTATTGCTTTCGTTATCATATACATTTATTTTTATGAGATTTGTACCCTTTTTTGTAGGATTTTGAGATATTTTGGGTTCACAATAAGGGTAGAACTTTAGGTGAAATGTACCCAAATTTTCATTTGGGGAAAATTCACCTCAATAAACAACAACCGGGATCCGAACCTCCGACCTCTAGCTCATCTGATGAACCAGAAAAGACGTGACTGAAACCTTGGTCCTCGGGTGTGGGTTCTTCGGTGTCTTGTCCCTTCCACTTAAACATTTTGTAACCTTGGTCGAGCAGTTTAAGGAGTTAGACTCACATTGCATTCAGTCTGGGGTGGCTAGGAGTTGTAATTACCGGCTTAATGCACTGGGGAGATAACTAGATCGTTAGTAATAAAACTTATTTGAAATGTTTAAATAATATTTCATAAAGGGGCTGGATTTTTTAAAATTGTGTTTAAAATGAAGTTTATTTCCTCCGTGCCTTACTACCCATCCGGATGATCCAAATTTAACTACGCTAATAATAATAATATTATTATTATTATTATTATTATTATTAGCACCGCGTCTTACTACCCGTTCGGGTTATACGCACTTACGCTAATGTGTAATGGTAGGGTGACTGTGAGATGAAATGGAGGACCTACAGTTTAACGTGGAATCCGAACCACGGTGGAGGCCTGGCATTCCCCACATTCACAAGATGTCTTGTCAGAGGTGAAGGAAGGGTTTGGTAATCAGATAAATCTTTGCCGGGACCAAGGATTGAACCCCGGCCGCCAGCATAGAAGTCTGACATCTTACCTCTAGACCGCCAGGTCACCAACTACGCTAATAAAGTATGGACTAGTAATGCAGAATGTATAGGAAATGTACCGGTAGCGGCAATTTTATGTAAGGAAAGGGATAAACCATTTTGATTGAGGAAAAACTACACTCGAGCCACCAGCAAACCAGAATAAATGAACTTGTCGTTTACTCCGCGTGTCAAATGATATGGATCCCAAAGTACACTCACATTTATTGAACAAAATCACTCGTTGTATTCATGTCAAACACTATTTCAATTAATATACTTTTTTTTAAGGTTAGGCCGATTCTGGTGAAGTTTAAATTATTTTGCCATAAACGTCCTTTCATTTTGGTGGTTAGAGTGTTTCGTGCCCAAAATATCCTTCCACTTTAGATGTTAAATCATGTCTTTTTTTTTAAACTGCCCTTACTCGTATGCACCATGTTTCGCTTTGTTCCTTGTTCAAAACTCGCGTAAGCATAAGCTCATCTTGTCCTGGAATCCCTCGTATAATAAGTCGTCATTTATTGACACTACAACTGACATTTCTGAGATCTACTAGGCTTACTTTCACGTAGTCATACGCCAAGGGGTGTGCATCTACTGCCGCTGTCACTTTTTATAAATGGTGTGAATGTTGGGAGGTGTAAGACCTCTTGTCAATGTTGATACTCTACTTTTTTTTTCTTAAAGTTTCAAGATGGTACAGTATTGATATTATATCCAGAGTGATAAAATAAAGAACCTTATCCATTTCGCCAATGAAAAACGTCTTTCTTCAATGCTGACGTCTTTGTTGTAATAAAACCATAGAGGTAAAAAAAGAGAGAGATTCTCGTTTACCTGAGTCTGAACAATGATAGACTTACTATCTCTATGACATCGTAATCATGAAACAACCTCCACACAAGATTACTTGAGTGACGTGTGACGTCATCGCCACGAAGCTGTCGATAAGTTATTGACTTCATGACTGATAACTCCCGCCTTTATCTCTTTGGGTGTATCAACCCTTTTTTGTTGAATTATATAGGAAGAAATGTAATTTACAGCTACAAAATTAACTTATTTAATATATCTATACGTCAAGTCCTGTGGTCATCATCTTCCACTTTTTGTAACTTATATAATATAGATGTAAATTCCTATAGAATAACACTTAGAGTACATTAAAATAATATCAATGTTGACAGCAAACAAGTATATTAATATTTTCTTTAAGGTTTTCCATACTAAAATCCTACTGCAGAGAGCATAGTATATGGCATCATTGTGTGACACCGGTCTTCCACGTGTCTCGCACGTGTTCTCCCGTCCCTCCTCTCCCTCTCCTTCCACAGGTGAGATAATTTCATATTTAACTTGCCTCCTTTACGGAGGGTGGGAGGAATAACTAAAGTGGTTGGGGGTTCTAGTGATTTCAATATACCTTCCCCTCTTTCTCTATAGAATTAGATCTCGCATATATCCCTATCACTCTCTCTCTCTCTCTCGCCAGGAGCAGGAGGGGGAGAGTAGAGTCCTGCGGTGACAACTTCCTCATCGCTTGATCCTTAGGGAGGGGATATCAATTTCCTGGCTCGGTTTCGGATCTCCCTTCCAGCCGATAAGCGAGTTAGTTCAGAACGAGTTTCTCTGGACTTCTCTGTTGTAGTATCCTTGACCAAAAGAACCCTTCACTTTTCAACCTCCATTATTATTTTTGTGCTCCGCGATCAACTAGGCCATATTTATTTAATTACACACAAATGGGCTATTAATGAGGAAAGTAGAATTTATAAAACTGACTTTATGTAATTAATATTTCAATTTTCTCCCAAATTTATCAAATCAAGTTAATTACACATGGACCAAACATACCGCACAGTAAAACAGACTGAACTAACCACCAATATTACACGTGGCTGGGTTGACCGGCCTTAACGCAGTGTTGCCAAACTTCAGTATTCAGGCCTGTAACTAAAGACCGCCATGCTTTGCCCCATCTCGCTGAAACTACATGTTGTTGATATCCATTCCCTAACGTTGCAGTTCGGCGATCCCAAAGGTCGAACAACAATATAGGTGCTTTGAAAAATGTTTCCTGGGCACCTTGTTTCAAAATATAGGGTCATCGCCTGACCACCACGTTCACCAGACTTAACAGCTTTGGACTTTCCTTGTGGGGCATGTTAAGGACTCATGTTTACGTGACTCTCTCAAGAACAAGTCAGGAACTTAAAGGACTGTGGTGAAATCTAAAGCAACTCAACAAAATACATTGCGTAAATACATGTCAATATTCGAGAAGCGCATATAACGGTGTATGGCATATAATAGTGGCCATATTAAGGACATTGTTTTAAAAAAATTAATAGTTCAAGAATATTTAGAAAAATATCAATCTTTTGTTCTTATTTTAAGTTATATTATTTGAAGCATTTAGTAATTAAAATAGTAAAGATAAAGTGTTATTAAACGTATCAACACTTTCTGCCTCACCCTGTACTTTGATTTATGGGTGAGGCAGAAAGGATGGGATAGTCATCCAACCATTGGGATAATCCTTTGCACACGCGAGAGATACTGGTCCACGCAGCCTCACGCACACACACACACACACACACACACACACACACACACACACACACACCACCCGACTCGTGTATATTGATTCCTTACCATGGATGAGACAAAACACCCATTCCCCTCCACCATGCGTCCCATCCCTTGGTTCCCTGCCACCCCTACACGCTTTATTGGCTAGGTCAGGGGTGCAAAATGTTGTTTCTGTTCTTGGCTGGCCAAAATAAAATATATAAAGTTTCTTGTTCGCTCAAAGATATTATATATTTTTTCCTTGGCCATCCAAATAAATTATATATACTTTTTCCTTGGCCGTCCAAAGAAATTATCTATACTATTCCTTGGACAAACAAAGAAATTATCTATATTATTCCTTGGCTATCCAAAGAAATTATATATTCTTTTCCTTGGCCGGCCGAAGAAATGATATATTCTTTTCCTTGAATGTCCAAAGAAATTGTATAATTTTTCTTGGCAATTCAAAGAAGTTATACCATTTTTTCTTGATCTTTTAAGTTTATTAAATATATTTTGCACTATTCATCTTTATGTACTTTAAACAGATGATGTTTTCATAGATTCGAACTGCAATTTTAGTGAGCTCTGAATCCATCCCTAGACTATTAACTCTGTCAATAAAATAAGAGTGGTTTCTTGAATAAAAGTTTTTGATTTTTCCTTTAATAACGTATGTATGTAATATATTAGCAGAAGTACCCCGGCCAACGCTTTTCTTTGCCTTAAACTGGCGGGAAAAAATTCATTGTATTAATATATATATATATATATATATGTGTGTGTGTGTGTGTGTGTGTGTGTGTGTGCGTGCATGCGTACCGAGTTTTACTACCAATCTGGACTATCCAGCTATTTACACTAATTGGACCAAGTCATTTGATCTGAAACTGTCACATTTAATGAACAGTATAGATACTGGTGAAATAATAGTAAATAGTAAAATGTTATGAATGTTAAAATAAAAAAGTTGAATTTTCTAAACAATTCTTCTTACTAATTTTTTTACTGTAGTTAGACGCTGATAAGAGTCCACTCTACTAATCCAGTCACCACAAATAAGCTAGTAAAATGCTGATAGCAAGTAAAGTATCCACCCTCCTAGTCCTGTCCTCACAGCATAGTTAAAGAGACGCTGATAGCCTCTACAAAGACTACGAATTAAAAACCAAACTTGACTGGTGAGATTTATGCAGGAGATACGCTCTCGAAGCGAGAACAGTCGACCCATTAAACCAAGTCCCTCGCTAGTTAATGACTCCCTTTCATTCAGGAAGGAACACGACCGTCACTTCTACGATGGCGCACACTTCTCAATCAAAGCATCCGTTTCATTGAGCTATTAAAATTATCACCACTCTGAATAAAACATACCTTATAACTAAATCCCCTTTTCTTACCGTTGCGTCTTGGCATGGAATAGAGAAGTTTGCAGTAGAGACAAAAGTAACTATTATTCACTTTTGGTAATAGTTTTGTTTTTCCACCGCGTCTTTGTATCCTTTCAGCTTATACGCATACACTAATTACGCTAATAGAATAGGGATGAGGAAAGAGTATTTTTAGAGAAAATATACCCGCATTTGTCTGGAGAGAGAATGGTAAACAATTTATGTAACCACACCCTCAGTACACCCTACTGGGATTCAAACCATGATCTCCCCATCATCAGCAATTCAGTCTTAACACGAGAGAGACGCGTTAGACCCGCGTTACGCAACGGTTTGCCGCGGCGGCGAATTGAACACAGCCCAGAGAGCTGCTGAAGACGGGGAGATCGGGGCTCAAATTCCGGTAGGATATACTAAGGGTGGTTTTTATTCGTTGGTTTCTCACTCTCCTTCCATGCACATTGCGGGTAGATTATCTCTAAAATGCTTTCCTCCTCATACCTACCCCATTAGACTCAAAGTAATTACCATAGTTGCATATAACCTGAACAGGTAGTAAGACGTGGTGATAAATAAATAAGAACATGAATTAAGCTGGTACGAGTGACGGGTGTGCGTCATCAGCATTTCTTACTTAATCATACTTATTATTTTTTAACACAGTTGACAAAATCAAAAGCTTTTGCACAAATTTAGAATTATGATCCATCCAAACTACTAATGGTTCAAAGCCCTTTAAATGGAATGTTTCCAAATATTCTAGAAGTGGGCACAGAAAAATAACTTTAACCTTGAATCTCGGAACGTTTGAGTTTAATAGTTACACAATTCATAACACACTGACCCGCATCGATGAGCACGCGGACTGGTGCTTCAGCCTCGTCTGGTCTGATTTACCGGTGGTAAGGAGGTCGGCGTTCAAATCCCAGTTGGGTGTACAAAAATGTTTATTATTTAAATAAATGGCTTACTACACTTTTCTCCGCGAAAATTCTGATACATTTCCTCTAAATTCTATCTTGCTCATCTATACCCCATTATTGTAATTTTGGGGATAGCTTGAATTATTTGAAAGACGTGGAGCACAATAACGTTCGCAAAGATATATATATTATTAATTACTAACTTATTTATTAATTCCATTTGAAAATTCAACGCGTAAATTTTAAGTAAAGGTTTATATCAGAAAACGAATTGTAAACTAATTTTAACTAAGTAGGCCTTAGTAGCGCATTTAATATTTTATAAACAAAACCCTTTAAGGCTAATATTTATTTAATCTTTATTTTTTTAAATATGAACGCATTTACAAATATACGTATTATTTTTGTCGCTTTCTTGGATCCAAATGCGATCCACCCTAAAAGATACCAACCTTACCTTCACGAGCTACACTATAATGCAGATTATAAGAGATTACCATAGTATAAACGGTCAAGGTAAGATTGCGTACTTTCAAGATGAACGGAGTGTACCCTCAGTCTACTCTGAAATATATAAAGCTTACCTTAGATGGTTTCACTGTGGTGCGACTTTGAGAAAGGGTCATAGTGTAATATATCAAGGTAAGGGTTCTACTTTTCATATTGAACGGAGTTTACATGTAGGTGTTCATGTCCACTCAGCCACAGGAATAATCTCTTGATTCCATTCAATTAACTACTATAGTCGCACCTGCGGTAACGTGGTATAAGACGCCAGACTCGTAGTTTTGGTTACCGATAATGGGGAGGTATAGGTTCAGATCTCATGCAGTGGGGGTGATAGTTCACAAAACTGGAACCCCCTTCTCTCCCATAATTTTAACTAATAGACCCTACCGCATTTAATTTAAATTTAAATCCCCCTTTTAAGTCTCTCTAATTAAAAATATAAATTAGTTGAATACACTATCGTAATATTATACATGAATTATTGTAATCTTTGCAACATTAAATTTCCGATTCCTCCTGTCTTCTAAAGAATTGTGTGTCATGGTCTGTTACGTCACAAATCATACTATATTCTGTGCTTTCTTCTCTATACCCGTGAACTACTACTATCATACCTACCCTTTAAATTAAGGGTTGTATGCAAGAATAAGCAAGAGTGTTTTAAGTTAAAATGTAGTTCTGAGATATGTGAGACTACAGCGCTTGCTGGTTGAATGTGTCGCTACTCCGGGTCTATTGTAGACCATAGATAATATGTTAGTACCTAAAATACGACAATAAAGCAAGGTATTTACGAGTGCGTGTGGATAAACTGATCGACAACAAACAGGTTGACACGTGAGAACAAAGTGGTAGACGATTCAATGAGCTGACATTCTTACCAATTTTTTATTTTCTTTGAAAATTACAGTTACAACTTCATCTCTAACTTATGCTATTTCTGATACAAGAATAATTCCCACTAATATGTTGTGAGAAGTTATTTGACAAAGAATTTAGGTCAAAGCGTGTAAGTGGGACTTAAGTGGCGAGCTAGTGCTAAGCAGTAAAACCTACTTATACTCGTAAAAAGAGATTACTCCTGACCAGCAAGTTGGGTTTGAAACTGAGGAAGAAACTGATGAAATGTAGCATTTGATGCATTGCGCTGTGTGGAGCAGAAACTTGGACTTTCATGAAGATGGAAAAGAAATACCTGGAGAGCTTTGATATGTGGTGCTGGAGAAGACTCGAGAAGATCAGGCGGACAGACAGGGTGACCAATGAAGAAGTTCTAAGAATAGTTGGCGAGAAGAGAACAATTTTGGACGTGATTCTTCGGTGCAAAGCAAACTGAATCGGACACCTCCTTAAGAGGAACTGTCTTCTGCACGACGTCATAGAAGGAAAGGTTAGGGGAAAATAAGCTTAGGAAGAAGGATGATTCAAATATTGAGTAACTTGAAGGAAAGAAGAAAATTCTAAGAGCTGAAGGAGGGGACAGGGCGCATTGATGGTCTAAGTTCACTGACAAAAAGAATGGACATGTCTTAAGACAAAACACCTAATAATATTCGTAAATTGAGATTTCTACACGACCTTCAACGACTTGGCTTCAAACTACGACCAAAGCATGACCCTGAGGACAGGATATATCCTGTATAACTTGGGGGTAGAGTATTGGCGTGCCAATCCAAGAGTCCCGGGCTCAATTCCCGTGTCCAAGTGTTAAAAGATTCTTGTTTTAAAACCGACGAATTAAAACCAATTCGACATACACTGAACATATTTATGAAGCATTCTGTGTTCCATTCATTCATGGTTTAGCGGAGTACAAGCTTCACTTGTTTAAAATGTTACGTAGTATATCTATTTGACCTGACCTCCGTTGAAGACCACACGCTTTACAATCAACTGCACTTAAATCAGACAGTAGGTCTGACACACATGCCCATCAAGTTGGAAGACTTAAAATTTATTTTCGATTGAACCTTCGAACTGCAATTTCCAAACATGCAGGTTTTATCAGTATAAAATTTACAAGCTTGGTAACCTACTCAAATTAGTAACACTTGACTTAGCATCAATATATTTATTAATAGGATTGCAAGACCTACACACTAACTTAACCTATAATAGTACGTTTAATATGGTGAGCTGGCGGTCAAGGGGTAAGGTGTCGAACTTCTGGACTCGGGGTCCGGGGTTCAATCCTCAGTCCCAACATGGATTAATCTGATTGCCAAACCCTTCTTTCACCTCTGACAAGACGTGTATTAATCACAACTTGTGAATATGTGGAATGCCAAGCCTTCACCGTGGCTCGGATTCCACGTTAAACTGTAGTTCCTCCATTTTATCTAACATATCACCCTACCATTATAAAGTAGCCCCGTGGCTTCTTTGGTGCTGACTGACAGCTCACAGCTGACTTCTGACAGTCAACATTTAGGTATATATCTACATTTTGACTGTCAGAAGTGACAGCCGCTAAATACATGTTTTTGCAGATCATCTGGTTCGGCGTAGGGATACATAATTTGGTCTGGTAACATTTTAAAACTGTCAGTCAGCACCAAAGAAGCCATGGGGCTACTGTACATTAGCTTAAGTGTGTATAATCCGAAAGGGTAGTAAGACACGGTGATGATGATGATAATAATACGTATAATCCCATACCTAGTTACATCCCTTAGATATTTAATTATTGAACACCAGGACTTACAAACTAACTTAACTTAGGAGAGTATGTTTAATGCTACACACCCAGCCCTAGTGCTCAAATTTCACTAATAAGATAGCCAACCTCTTTTATTCTCGTATGGTACCCCTAGTTAAAATTTATCTTCGACATTATACCTCCAAAGTTTTTGGTGCATACATAAGCCTATAATAATAATAATAATCATCTACATCTGAAATAAATTACATCTAAAATAATGTATTGTATAATATGTTTGAAATGAACAATATGTAAATATGTATACCCTATTCATGGTAGGAAGGTCTGAAAGGCCTTTTCCCTGTCAGAACTATACAATAGATAGTAGTAGGATTTTGATAGGAAAGAGACCTTTCAGACCTTCCTACATTGAACAGGGTTTAATTTACGTAGGTATCCGTTAAGAAGTCTTAGCGTAGCCAAGTTTAATATAACTGCTCTAGAGTTAAGTTAGTTTGTAAGTTATGTGATGATATATATTTTTTTTTACAAAGTTCACGTTAAATACCACAACTAAAAAATATTTCAAAATTAATTATAACTAAAGAATCCTTGTGGTTATCCCTTTCGCCCCTTAAAGAATAGAAGACTCGAACAAAAAAAATTGAAATTAAAAAAAAAGTATGGGGGAATGAAGGGGGGTGAAAACGGAAGGAAAGTAAATTTGTATTTTTGCTGAGCTAAAAAATACCTTTTAATCCAGTATTCTCCTGACAAAAACAAAGTAGTTTTCCTTCTGGAAGATTTAAAAGAAGAATTAAATGGTAAAAGTGGTTTGAATTCTTGTTACAAAAAATTTGATAATAAGCTTCAACATTCATTAAGGACAATGGTTTTCAACCGGTGGCACGCATAACTCCGTGGGTAGGCCTATACGGTATAGACGTACAAGAAAATATTTAAGTAATGGCGACGTTTTTTTAATTTTTTTCCAAGTTAAAGCAACTTTAAACCTACTTTACAAACGTTGTATTCTTTTAAACAAGCTTAAAGCTCTCTTAATTATGTATTTTCAAACAAACTTCTCATTAATATTTTCTCATATTTTTCTTTTTGCTAAATCTCTAAATACATTTTACGGAAGTAAAATGTAAAGTTCGTAATAAAAGTTTTTACTAAGCTAAAATATGTGTATTGATTTTTGTAACTTGACATTTAATTAAGCTTGAAAAAGTCTTCTTAGCAAAATATACCCGTCATAAGTTAAGTAATAAGTTTAAAATAAACCACCTGATAAGACTAAAAAAAAGTTATTTTATCAGTTTATTTTGAAATCTTAAAATCTTAATAGTACTTAAGATGAGCGTTAAATAATGAAGGAGGATTCAATCGAAAAAAAGTTTAAGACAATTGATTTAGGATTCCCGACTGGTTCTTATTTTTGGCGTCCAAAGCTTAGTTCACTGTCGAACGATAAAGAGTTAAAACGAGTGCTTATGTTATATACACGTTACACGATAACTTTGCTTTATATTTAATGACGCACGATAATTTAAAATTAACACCTTCGATTCTAACCAATCATAAATGCAGGTAGCATAGTCCTCTATCGGAGAATAGTTTGAACTAAAAAAGGATCATGTGATGTGTGTATGTTTTTAGTTTTTATTTATTTAGCAACGCGTCTTACTGCCCGTATTACGCTAATGAGTTAGGAATTGGGAAGGCTGAATTTAGAGGAAGTGAACCCGAATTTGTGTGGAGGGAGAGTGGAAAACCATTTAGAAAAAAACCACCCCAAATTCACCCGACTGAGATTCGAACCTTGACCTCCCCGTCCTCGGCAGTCTAGCCGAAACTAACGCATCAGCTAATACGCCACCGAGGTGGATATGTGAGCATGTGTGTTTGTATGTGAAACGTCTCTTACTACCTATTCATGATCTGAATGAATCTTTTCGCACCATAACTTACTACCCGTGCCTTATGTATTTAACTACACTAATGAAGTAGGAATAAGAATTAGAATATTGAAGAAAAATACTCGTATTTGCACGGGAAGAGATCGATAGTGGGAAACTAGTAAGTAAATAACACCCGGCCGGGATTTTGATCCCGTTCTCCCCGTGACTGGCGATCTGCTCTATCATGAGAGTGACGCCTTGCACCGCGCGACCATCGACCCTTGGTTCTTTTTCTGTTGTTCAGGTTCGGGAATTCTGGAAACAACACTCCCCGCTGTTGTTCCAGTATTTATAGTGGCACGTTTGTTGATTCAAGTGTTTCAAGAACGTTGCTGGTGTGTGAGGAGGGGGAGGGGGGTAGTGAGGTGATGGTGTTAACGATTTACATTGCCCCAGAACAACAATGTTTAGGGGAATGCAGCAGACGACTTTAACGACCCCTTTAGCTCTGCCCCGTTACCGCGGTTTCGTCAGGAAAATAAAGTCCAACTTCGATTTGTTCGGCTTCTAATGACAGTTTTTTTTAAATTAAAAATTGAATCCTATTCTTTCATCAATGGTCGCATGGTCGCTCTCATGGAGTATTGGAATACTTGTATCTATACTGAGGATGGTTTTACCCAAATGTTTTCCCACTATTTCTTTACGCAAATGCGGGTGTATTTTATCTGAACCTTACATTTCTCACCCCTTCTCCAATAGTGTAAATATGTGGATAGTCCGACCGGGTAGTAAAATGCGGTGCACACAAAAGTATCACTCTACAGCAGGGATTCTCAACCGGTGTGCCGCGGCAATTAAGGGTACCGCGTGATCATCCGGGGTTGCCGCAAGATTGTGTGGATGGAAGGGGAAAAGGGACGAACGTGAAGAGATTATATTACCTCAAAATAATTAAAATAAATAAACAAAATAATGTTTTATCTAGTAGTGTTTTTTTGAATTGCACATGTCACGGCACATGGTGTGAGATAATGGTTTACTTTTAATGACTACGTATTATTAATTTTTAGTGATCTCACACTTGATATTTTACTCTATAACTGTATTTATATATTTCATTGTGTTATTGTTATTTATATCTTTCAATTAACTTATTAAGAAAGTAAGCAACAATGTTTATATTTTAAACAATTACTTAATTAAAACACTGTTAATTGTTTAGTATGCTACTTTTATAAATTCAACTTTGGAGGAAAATGTGAAAAACAAAACGCTAACGAAAATTCTTACAAGGCCACCAAGAGATTCTAATCCCCTTCACAAGGGTGCCGCTAGCTTATAAAGGTTAAGAATCTCTGCTCTACAGGCTGGGGATCATAGGGTAATATACAGTCGTGGCATATGTATTAGTTGGGGGGAGGGGGGCATAGGCTTAAATAATTGAATTACAAAATATTCAATAACGTAGTCAGGAATAACGAAGGAGAATTCGGGAGCTTCGTCTTCGAAGTTAAAAGGGTCTTGGCCCCTTGATATACAGTGGACGCCCTTAGATATTATTTAAAGGGCCTTTTCATGATAAGTTATGGTATTTAGCTGTGTTAGACTTACATTCCAAGTTTGACCTAGTTTATAAGTATTGTTCTGATATAATTTAGGTTTAGATACATAACAAGAAATTTAAAATACTGAACTTTCTTACCTCGAGGTTAATCATTCCATCCCTTATATTAAGTCGTTTATAGCCCCATGTTGAGAGTATCTATAAAATAAACAAAAGCATATAGTGTTCCCCCCACAGAGACGTCATTCCGCCATGTCTCAAGACGCGTACCTTCTAAGAACACGCTCATAAAACCTGCCTCCCGCAAGGAGAGAGGGGTTCGTCTCAAATGTTGATAAAAACCGAAGGGGGTCGACTGTGTACAACTAATAATAGGTACTGCCAAAGGGGTTGGAGTATGAGAGGAGGATCTTGCTGATGACTATGAACGCAGCTTGCCCGCGTCGCTGGGATGGGGCGAATGATGGTGGGAACACCGTAAGATGAGGAACAAAAGGAGACTTATACACCCATACCCCGTTTTACAAACGCATTTAGTCCATCGAAAACCTTTCGCAATTCGAAAATTCATAAATCATAAACCCTATTTACATTTATTTTTATGGAAAAAGTTACGATCAGTTCCTGATCCCACATAATTCAGCCCGTTAAAATACAATATTGATTTTTTTTTAATCTTCTTGAGATCTTTATACAAAGACAACGCTTGATTATGGAAAGTCGTGAAGTTCAGTGACTCAGGCCGTTTGTTGTAGCTATTATAACCAGTGCATAAAAAGTCTATTTAGCTTCTTAATAAATGGGCGCTTTTACATTGGCGTCTTTTGCTGCCCGGGTTGGAAAATAAAATGTCCTCCCTGTACTTCCTCAATTTATTTCACCCCCTCCCCCTACCCTGGCCCGCTTATTGGGATATTGAAGTAAAATAAGCTAAATTATTATATAAATTTTGATGGTTTTTAGATCGATTACCACCTCGGGCACAGACAAGGATCTCTGTGCCCTCGGGTGACCTGGCGGTCTAGGGGTAAGGTGTTGGACTTCTATGCTGGGTCCGAGGTTCAATCCTCAGTCCCGGTACAGATTTATCTTATTGCCAAACACTTCCTTCACCTCTGACAAGACGTGTATTAATCACAACTTGTGAATGTGGGGAATTCCAGGCCTCCACCGTGGTTCGGATTCCACGTTAAGCTGTAGGTCCTCCATTTCATCTCGCAATCATCCTACCATTACACATTAGCGTAAGTGCGTATAACCCGAACGGGTAGTAAGATGCGGTGTTAATAATAATAATAATAATAGTAATAATTACACCCCTCAATAAATCTCTTATATCCACCTAATTAGGCCCCACCTTGGGAAATGTTGTAATGTAAACCTAAATATTTTCCTTACTATTTGGTTACAATCTTATTGTGTTTTCGATTCATCTCCAACGGTGTCCAAATTAAAGGAAAAGAGGGTACAAATTAAATTTTTCCTTTTTTCCTTCACTACGCCACCATTTTAAGCAAATTGATACAGCCCCGAGCCAATTTTGGTTTGTTCCCAAATAGATCAAATTGAACTATTGCGTGCATGACTATGTTGTTAACATGCAAATTAATAACTCCATGGCGTCAGCCCGCAACCGAGCCATACTGACCGAGAGGCTGCCGTCTTTTGGCTATAGCAGTGCCAACTTTTGCGGAAAGAGGGTGTCATATGGTCAGTACAACGAATTCTCCGGGCGTTAATATCAATTTTATAGACCGGAGCTATTACTTTTTTGTTCAAGTAGCTTCTCATTAATTTCTCCTTACAAGGCTGAGTTGACCCCGTTCCGGACATTGCGTCACAGAAAATATGGAAGCTCTGGGGATCGAACCCGCGATCTATGGATATGTAGCCAAGAATTCACTAGAGCACAGAGATGGTGTAAAATATTAACAATAATGTGAATTTCTAAATCATATTTAAAAAAATAAAATTACCATAAAATAAAGTTTTGTTAGTGAGCACTAATGCCTTGGCTAATCAACTTATGACTGAAATAACCATCTAAACCAGAAACATTAAGGCGATGGAGATCTTAGAGGAGGTTAAATCTTTCCACTCTCAAACTCCTAATTATGAATCAAAACAATATTTGACGTCCATAGTCGCAGCACAGATCACGCAGGATTATTGTCGAGGGCTGTTTACTCAACTGTTTCCACCCTGATAAGGAGGTTGTTAGTTAACTTAGACAGACCATTAATTTAAGGTAATAGATTTGGCGATCACTTGTTACAACGATCGCTGCTAACCTTTAGCTCTCTAATAATATATTGTACCAAAATGTTCCTAAAATAATTAAATTTTTCCATTTTTCAACCATTGCCGCAAGGGTTGGTCGCACCACTCCCCCCGCCCTCCCCCCAACTTTAGGTGCGGTAGACTAGGGTGCCTAGCCTTAGGAACATCGCGTTATTTTGCAGCGCGGACAACAGACTAAAACCCGCCTCGGTGGCGTAGTTAACTAACGCGCTAGATTTGTGTTGAACTAGATTGCCGAGGATGGGGATATCGAGGTTCGAATCTCGCTCGGGTGAACTGGGTGGAGTTTTTCCTAAATGGTTTTCCCACTCTCTCCACGCAAATGCGGGTTCACTTCTTCTATATTCAACCTTCCCAATTCCTAAACCATTAGTGTTAATAGTACTTAAGCGTATAGCCCGATCAGTAAAATGATTTCAGCTCTAGGCCAATATATAGACACACACTTACAAACAAACCAACTTCATCACAAAACAACTTTTTGGTTTTCAATGGATCAGTCAATATCCATCAAAATCTAGACTTCGATTGTTTTGACGATCAAAATAAAATACTTTCTCTACTATAGAGGACGTGAGAAAGGAAAAATGAAGGAAACTAATTAATAAAATTACCTATAGTCTACAATTTGAGACAATTTGAGCGAGTTCCTCAGTTGTCGTGAGATAATAGTCCCACCCTTCACCCCTCAGATCTAATCAGTTTCATTCCTTGTACGCTTTGCCTACAAATGATTGAAAAATGGGCATCACGGAAACGTGTGTTTTATATTTAGCTATTGATAAAACGTGGACACGTGGACAGCCCGAACGTGTCTGATAGCTTAGTGGCACGTGTAATGTCTTCTCCGAGCGTCTGTAGGTTCCCTGACAAAGTCGTCTGCACATGTGCAAACATTAAGGTAGGTAACGCGATAAAAAGGTTGGTGTTTTTGCAATTTTGTGTATATAAACCTTTTTGGTGATAAATCAAATAATTCTCCATTAGAAATATAGAGTTTAATTTTCTTCACCTGGTGATCTCAACAATCGTTGAATATCTGTCGAGGATGTCCTGTAATTTAATTACAAGTCTTTCTTTTCATTTAAAAGGTCTGTCTTCTAATACCATATGATCAATGACAAGTATTAAACAACTGCTTGTAAAATTATGATTTTTTTTTGTTTCTACTGGGGCAATAATTTATTTTTCTTAGCCTAAAAATATGTTTCTATAAAACCTCAAAAACGCTGACCATTTATCCTGTCCCCTGCACTCCCGCCTTAAGAGCGTGCATCACATGCCAGTCAACTCTGAGATGCAATCGGCTAAAAATCGTAAATTTACACGAACATATTGCACATGGATCATTTATGATTAAACATTAATGGAGGTAAATAGTTAATAGATGTTCCTAATACTGAACATTATTGAAATATTAATTAGGGTAAAAACTGCATTGAAAAGGCTGCAATTATTAACAAAATATGTTGTCGCTTTGTCCCCTATCGTCACCGCGGAAAATTTCGGGTAAGCATTTAAATACGAATGCACCGCACACATTTCTGACATAGATATTTTCCCTATTACTCCTATACCTCTCACGCGCACACACAAAGGCAGAGGCGAGCTGGGAGCTGAGTTTGGCCTGCTATGATAAAGCTCTTAAGGTTGTCACCTAATTTAAGGGAAATATCTTTAGATGCTGTTGTATTTCTCACGGTTGTGGCATTTCTGAAGCTTCAACACCACTAAAGCAATCCTCAATTATTTTAGAATGTTCTGTTGTGACCCTGTTAAAAAATTACTTTTCTTAAGAAGGCAAGGCATATGTTTTTAGCCGTTTTATTTGATATAAGAACTGCGATGATTCTTATGAAACTTCCTTCAAAAGGATAATTTCCCCTTTTCATGGATATTAAAAATATATATAGGTAAGTTTTTTTTAAATTCGATATGGAGTGAATCATATTTTGAAATAATAAATCAATTCTTAAATAACGTGATGTTTCTGGACATCTGAAGCACGTTTCAGGGTTCAAGGTAGCTAAGCCTTAGGACAAAACCAAACGTACATTTGGACTAGCGTCTGTATATCTTATATACCTTGATTTTCTTATGAATGGACATTTTGAACATCTTTATAAAATACAAACATAATTTTTGGTGTCAACATTGATAACATTTTACTAGATAATATTATTGTTATTTTATAAATATTGATGTTATTTATCAAAAGTGACAGCTGTAGATCACATGACTGGTCGTATGAATACTTGAAAGTAGAGTTAGTAGCTTTTTGTATGTCAGATATGTTCATTCGTAAGAAAATTTGAATTTAGTAATACTCTAGTAGGAAGACTACTATCAGACAACCCGGATGTGTAATAAAACGCGACGCAAAAAATTAAATACTCTCAGACAATTACAAAATCTACTAAAACTACTTTAATTAGTAGTTCTGTGAACAGTAGACCTCACTCAAGAAATGCTAGTGCATGATGCCAAGAATAATTATACCGTGTTATTATTGTTACTACAGTCTCATTATTTCTCTTTCAAGTTAAAATGTTTCTTACATCTCCTTGGATTTTAAGTTGAAAATCATCTATCTTGGTGATCAAGTTAAACAGAAAACAAATTAATACTATATTCAATTGCACATTGTATTCATAGAACATAACAATAGTTCACGTGATTTAAGACTTTAATCTCGCAATTTATGTAAGATTAACAACAACAAAAATTGCCCTAAGTATTCGATCGATTACTTATAATTATAAATTCAAATCACTTAAGATGAATTATTAAATGAAAAACTTTTTGAGCGGCCGCCATATTGAAACAGATAACTATATCAAGAACCCATATACATACGTTGTTCATCTTAGGTTCAAAGAATGTTCCTGCCATATTTGATTAAAATTGTTTCACACCTTTGACACTCATCATGTAATAAAGATTCAGACAGATTAAATGCCAAATGATCAAGTTAAAACAGAACCTCGCTACGCTCGGTAAATAAATTCATTATACAATTAATGTAGCCTTCAGCTGTCACTTTTGACAAATATTATCAATACTTATAAAATAACAATAATAGTAACTAATAATATAGTACAATGTTATAAAGGTTGACGACAAAAAATGTGTATTTTATAAACCTTTCTTTCTACCAGAGTTCTAATATAAACATAATATGAAAATGAATGTTTGTTGTACGCATGCGTGGCTACAGGATAAGAAACTTATAAGTCGTATACACCTGTGTTTATATCTCGCAAAGGAAATATTTTACTATAAATATTTTAATTCTCTTTCACAATGTCCAGTATAATGCTGTCTTGTGACTAATGTGTGTATGTGGCTGTATTGTACTTGTTCATCATTCTTTTAATGCGCCGTAATATTTGCTCATGTGGGAAACATGCTAATTAGAAATTCAAACTATTATTATTATTATTAATTACTCAGTACTGAACCTACGGAGGGGTAGGTGGGTATTCAAGAGTTTTAATCTCCCCCAACCACATTAGAAGTTTTTTTAACGAGTCTTACTACCATCTCGGATTATACGCTCATATACTAATTACGCTAATGATGTTAGAAATTAGGAAGGTTATATTTATATAAAGTGTACCTGCATTTGCGTGGAGAGAGTTCCCATTTAGGAAGAAACACCCTCATTACACCCGAACTAGATTTGAACCAGGTCTCCACGCCATCGCCAGTATGCTCTACTGCGAGCTTAGCGCGTTAGACCATGCGAAGCAGGTAAAAATTAGTATTAATTACTATTCATCAGCAATGTCTAGGCTAGATTCTTGCTTATTGGTGTATTATTATACTACAGGTACTATAAAGCCACATGGCTGAATCACTCACTGAAATTAATGTTTACCTACTTCCAGATGATCTAGAAACTTGAAACTTGGCAAAATTATAGCTTCTAGCCTATAACCGACTGAAAAATTCCATAAAGCTAAAAAAAATTAACCCCCGAAAAAGATTCAAAATGGTGGAGCAACTTTAAAATCTGTGCGGACCATTCTTTGGAGGTCTTTTGTGGCTAAACGGTAAGACCTATCAAAAAACGACTCTCAAATTATATTAATTTGCATCCACTTGCAAAGAAAACTCATTGGGGGTTTGAGGGCCGAGCCCCTAACGAGCAAAGCGAGTTATATGCACAGCCACAAATACGTTTAAAACAAGTTTTAAATTTCTTGAATAGGAACTTACGGGGGGAAAATATCTTCACATCTCCTTTTGATGGGGCTTTTCCACTAAACACCGCAGAGAGGACCACCCCTCACCCCGCCAACCCCTCTTTTTCCTTATCTCAACTGCTCTCGTCCCAAAAATTTTGTTAATGTCTTTGTTTTTACGAAAAGTTTCTTTCGAAGTCTTTTATTGGACGAAGTGTCTTAACGTTCTTATTGTTCAGCATGGTCACGTGATTAAGAATAGGGGCGGTGTATACCGGGTTAAAATTACTAAAGACAAAGTGGACACGGAGCTTTCGGACTATGTTTAAGAGCCTGTATTTGTATCCAATTTTTCCATCACGAATTTCTTCATGTATAATTTATAAGCATTTAATTATGCTAATTGAGTAGGGATAGGGAAGGTAGAATTTAAAAGAGATGCACCCTCATTTTTATGGAGGGTGAAGGGGAAACCAATTGGGGGAAACTATACCCTCTGTACACCCATTTGAGATTTTTAACTCTAACCTACCGTCACCTGCAGACCACGTGGTCACCGGTGTAGATTATGAACTTGCTTACTTTCAATGGCGTCTTGTGACCAAAATCCTTATGCAAGCTTGGAAGGGGTGCCCCCAAGCTTAAAAGGTGAGGTCTCGGAATTTTTTATTTTATTTTTTATGCTTCAAGAAGAGATTCGGAGGTGTTATTTTAAATTATAGTTGTGGCTTTGGACGTCTTTCTGTTCTGTGATTAACATTATTGTGTTATTACTCATTATAGACAAATACTTTTAAACTTTCGTTTGTTAGCTTTCACTGATAAACACATCAAAGCAAAAGCACCTGCTACAATAAACGCCACAAAGTACGGTACATACGGCACAACTTCTTGTATAAAAAGTTGTGCAAGAAATTGTGCAATCACATTGATTGCATACAAATTTAAGCCATTGACTGTTCACACAGCATTTGTAATTGCATACAATATTCGGAAGGAAAAAAACCCGGAAAAACATGGCTTGCCCTTTTTATGGAAAATATTGATTGAATGATTTGGAAAATATTGGTATTTAATGTAAATAATTTCTTAATCATTCCTAAATATTTTGAAAATTATTATTTTTTATTTAATTATTTTATATTTTTTAAAACAGTTGAAAACCTTTATATTTGGGGTTTAACCTCCTTCAATTAAAATTATTTGTTTGTTTTCAATCATTTAGCTATATTTTTTTTACAATCACGCTTTTTTTTTTAATCAACTGTCGAGTAGACAAAGTTTTCGTGTTTATAACTCAATAGTTGCACAAGAAAAATGGCTGATATAAGACGCGTTTTATTTCCTGAAATTGTATGCAATAAGAAGTGCAAAGCAGATCTTGTACAAATTTTGGTGTTCACGCGACGCCATCTTCAGACTTCAACTTCTTGTGTACCGGGCTTAAAGATGTGTAGGCATGAGGTCACTACCTTGATAATATTAATTTCCCTTTTTTTGCCATATCATCCCTCTATGTTTTGAAAGGGGAAAAGAGGGGTAGAGACTTTGGTTCTAGTCGTCACCTTTCGGGCAAGAGAAGTTGTAGCTCGGCTGCTTGCATTTTTACCCGACATCCGCAGCTCTTACCCTTCTCTCCCCTCCGAAATATATGACGTCACAAATAAGAACCACACTAGCTAGAGCAATGAGATAAAAGTTGGACAAATACCGACTTTCAACCACCATTATATAGACTAGTGCACGTCATGCATGCATGAGATATTTTTTTCAAACCCGCTGATGCTTGAATTACATTTAAATGATTACCAGGAGAATATTTTTGCAAACATTAAATAAAATAATTAAATATCTTCAATCAAGGCAGTACTTGCCTTGACGCGACGCCACTGCCTACTTTAGTTGTGAGTCACAGTAAGTATCTTTGATAAAATATAAAAAATAAATATTGAAAAGCCAATATTGTGACTGTATATTTTGTAACTTTAAAAAAAATTACAATGTCAAGCATGATGGCTTCAGAACACTTTATTTGGGCGTATGAGTATATTAAATTGGAGTTAGTAATTGTCCGATGATGCTATTTCTATGGTAATACGTGTATAAATCGTACAATTATATTTTATTTAACTTGTGAAGTGTTTTTTTGTTACGATGTTTGTTGTTATTATTCTTGACGACTGCTCTCAGACTTACACGGGAACGATTCTAGTGGCTGTCAACCCTTACAAGGACCTGGACATCTACACGACGGTGAGTGGTACTATTACAACTTACATCTCTGTCGCCGGCGGCTCACTCGGTGGTAAGTATTACTTATTTATACACGCTGTATAGTGTATAAGGATGTGGAATAAGTATCAATCTTTTACTATTATCGATGTTTTACTCTCGTTACCAACACAATTTTACTTGATAAGTTTGTTTAGATATATTTACTCATATGCAATATACTGGTATCGACTTGATATCGTAAGAACAAAAGGGTTATAAATTCTTTATTTGTCTCAGTAATGTACATAGTCATGATGGAGGGGGGGGGGGTTCCAATATAAACATTTAAACACTTTTATTGGCTAAAGTTGTAATAAAATTTCTACCGGACTCCTTCATTACCCCTTTTAGAAAAATTATCTTTCTACTCCCCAGTCTAATTTCACGCAGTTTTGCGGTAATAAGTCTATTGCTAGTACTCGCCCATGGAACAACCTATGTTATTTTACCAATGTAAATAATTCCAGTTCGGTGACACCGCCGCTAGAGGGCAGCAGTTGGGAACATATAGACTTGTTAGAGGGATGAGAGGGACACAGAGCCGCTTACTACCAGACTGCACTCTTAGCACCCAACATTGATTAGCGTGACCGGGAGGAAGGGGTAAAGGCTGTGGAAAAGGGTGTCCCGCGTATGTTATACTACTATTACTACACCACGCAACAACGCTCCCTCCCCCCTCCCCCCAACGCTTCCCACTACAATCGCCAACCAGTCACGCGAAACAAGCACTTGACCGAGGGGTGGACCACGTGGTACTAGCGCTTCTTACTCACGCATCATAGCGCGTAAATATTTATTGAGTGGTATTTAAAACAAACCTTTTAAGCGGTATACACCAGCGGATTATCCACGCCAGCGGTTACACGTTCTAAACATATAGATGAGCTTTAAAAATAGGTTTTACACAATGTTTATGGGCTATATTTAACAAAACTTGATTTATTAGTTTTATTTATCTTTCCCACCGGTCTGGTGTAGGTAGACACGGTCTTAAAGTCAAACTTATTTATCTGGTTGGTCGAAGACGGGAATGTCAGGGTTCAAATCTCGGTCGGATTGTCTGAGGGTGTTATTAATAAATAGTTTAACACATTCCCTACATTCGGATACATTCCCTACAAATTTTACATTAGTCATCCCTGCAAAATTAGCGTGATCAATATTTATGCGTTTGAGCTGAATAGTTTTTTTTCCCCGTAAGGCATCAGAAGGAACATAACCTCTAGTTCAGTTACCGGTGTGTAGATTATTAACCACTTTGGTGGCATAGATCGTTACCCAGGGTACACCAATGGAGGTTGTCTATACGTACCCGCAGTGAGATGATGTGGTGATAGTGAATATGGAGGTGGGAGCCAGTGGGGGTCTTACACCTACAGTAACCCCATGGCTTCTTTGGTGCTGACTGACAGCTCACAGCTGACTTCTGACAATCAACATTTAGGTATATACCTATATTTTGACTGTCCGAAGTGACAGCTGCTAAACACATGTTTTTGCAGATCACATGGTTCGGCGTAGGGATACATAATTTGGTCCGGTAACTTTTCAAAGCCGTCAGCTGTGAGCTGTCAGTCAGCACCAAAGAAGTCATGGGGCTACTGTAACTTAGATCTAATTTACCTACCCCTTGGTGATCGTTGGGATGATCCCCCTTAAGAGAAAGATACCCAATGTGCCAGCCGGGAATCGAGCCCGGAACCCCTAGGTCCTTAGCCAGGTGCACTGACCATTACACCTCGGGACTGGATAAACCTGAAGAGAGACACGGTAATAAGTATTTTTTATTAAAGAGATTAAAATAAGATTCTTAGTTAATCTTGCACTGTGATAGCTTGAATAATAGTTCATGGTGTTTATTTTAGAATTGAGTCACACACATTAAAAAAAATGTAAGTAGTTATATTAAAATATTGTACTTACATTATTATTTTTAATGATTTACTAAAAGGGATCAGGAAAATTTATATTATAATGCAAAACCTTTATTTGTGGTTACAAGTACAAACATTCTCAAGGGCGATCGACCATTAAAATTTATCGCACAGTTTTAATAAGTGTATAATTATTATAAGCTATAAATAGTGATTCATTTATTTCAAATCATTACGTTTGACCAGTTATGAGTGGTCAAACTTGCAAATTTATGCTTTTTGTTTACCATTGTTAAGGTACGGTAAACTAATTAATGAATGGGGCTGAAATGTAATATAAATAGACATTCATATGAGATGTACATAATAAAAATATTAAAAATATGTTATTCTGTACACCTCATATGATTGTCTAGCCATGAGGCGTTCACGTATTACGTAAGCACATGTTTGGGCATTTTTAACCCTTCTCCCCCCTTTGTAAGCAAAAATAAGCAAATTCCTGATCCCCCCTTCTCTTGCTTACGCAAGATTTGTCGACATTTTTTCATTTGTTCACAGGAATAACCATTCTTTTTCTCATGTAATTTTGCCTCTTAGTCTGAACAGGTAGTAAGATGCGATGGTAAAAAGAAATTAAAGATTCATATAATTTGTAAATTGCTGGTAATTATTAACATACAGGTGTAAATTAATATTTCGAATTAATTGACAATTAGCACTGGTATACATTGAATTAAAGTTTATTGAACAGGCAAAATTAAAACAAGTTATAATATTATAAAAGTTTAAAATTTTAATTTGCATTTAATTGGAGTTATAAAAAGAGAATTAATAGTGAATACATTAATAGAGAATATTATATTAATAAAAAAACACTAAGGTACCTAAACTCTATTTAATTTACTTATCAATGTCCTTGATTCCACGTCTCAACACTTAAAATTATTATTACTATTATTATTATTATTACCGCGTCTTACTACCCGTTCAGGTTATACGCACTTATGATAATGTGTAATGGTAGGGTGATTATGAGATGAAATGGAGGACCTACAGTTTAACGTGGAATCCGAACCACGGTGGAGGCCTGGCATTCCCCACATTCACAAGATGTCTTGTCAGAGGTGAAGGAAGGGTTTGGTAATCAGATAAATCTGTGCCGGGACCGAAGATTGAACCCCAGACCCCCGCACAGAAGTCTGACACCTTACCCCTAGACCACCAGGTCACCCTTATAATTATTATGTTTCTATTTGGGGGAGGGGGGTTAGGTCACTCACGTTTTGGCTTACTTCTATAGGCTTCTCCTCCACGTCTTCCTCGTTTAGCCACTCAGCATCTTCATTTCTACCCAAAGCTCCCCGAAGTCCAAGTGGTTCTGTCTTACGTAAGCATTGGTCTGACCCCCCCTGCCTCATTGTCATCAAAAATAAGCAAAGATCGAACCCATCTCCCCCATGAGGTGCTTACTTAATAATTGAACGCCCCCCTATACTAAATTTTAGCCCCATACATTAATTACTTTGAGGCCAGAGTTGTAGATGACAATATAAGACAACCTGCATATCACATAATTAACTGGTTTCTACTCTTCACAGCACAATGATCTTAAAGAGAATATAATAAAATAAGTAGATCTTCATATGGAAACACTACCTTCCTAACTTTTTTCAACGCGTCTTACTGCCCATCCTAGCTTAACTACATGAATGGAGTATGTGTGGAGAGGATATAATTTAGAGGAACTGTACCATCAACTGCGTAGTGAGAGAATACTTAAACAGTTAAGATAAACCACCCTCAGTACACCCAAGACGGTATTTGGACACCGACGTCACCGCCAAGCCAAACTAGACAAGCTTGACGTTCAGTCTGCGTGCCCACCGATGCGAGTTAAAACAACCCTAAATGTATCACGTGTATCCTTTCTCTTTATATAAGATTAGAGTATTTACTTAAAGTTGTCTCGCTATCTCGTGTGGAATGGTCCAGTGCCGTTCTAAAGTCTAAAACTGCGACAATAGCCTCGAGATGTTGCCGACATTTCGCGGTTACTACAATTCTCCTTTCCAGGGCTTTTGTTTGACCATAGAGAAATGTATTCTATCCCTTTATCTATGGTTTGACCTAGTTCGCAAGGGCGGATCCAGGGCCTTTTGTCGAGTTTGTTGATAAAACTCCAAGTATAGTAATAATTTTAATTAATCAAGATTTTAATGTATAATAATATTAATAATATAAATATTAATAGTTTATAAAATAATTTTAATTAATAATTATATTAATAAAAAAGAGGACTTGTTATAAAAACACAATTTTGACTAACACACTTGTAATTTTAATACATAAAATCATAAAACAAAAAGTCACAGTCACAATAAAGTTAATAAATATGTACAGTACATGGGCCATGTTTTAGTATTAATAGAAACGATAAGTAGTTTAATACAAATAATTGGTTACCATACTTAACTTAGCAATATAATTACTGGTAAAAATTTGTTTTAAGCCACTTACTTTTCTGAACAATAGGGCTAAGTTGAAAGATTTATTGATTAGGTCATGTAGGATAGAGTGAGGGAGGTTTTGGTCAATCAGTCTTACAACATTAAGGTATTGGTTACGATATCTTTGATTATTTTCTATGCGTGGTGATGCGGGGAGGAGTGGGGGGAGAATGTGATCCCCTAACCCCTCCGGATCCGCCATTGGGCCGATGGGCTTATAAAACACATTTATCCCCAGTATGTCTCCACGTAGTCAGTCTTAAAGAACCTTTTTTGAATCCGAATGTTGCTCTTTTTTATTATAAGGTGCAACACCTAGGCTATTACGAGCTTAAACCAAGATGTAGTTATTAAGAGTGTGGTGTTTGATAATAATAAGAAGGAAAAGAAACTGGGTGTCTACTGACAGAGGTTGGCAGCTTGACAACCGAAAAGACGGAGCGAAGGGAATGAAGAAAACTTGTGACTTGTAATGGCCGAGCTTATGGGTGGTAAGCTTTTCTTTAGCCGGAGCAATATCCATTTATAAATGGTGACGAGGATAATAGTGGAAATTGCGTAAACGATGTGTGACTATTCGCGAGTGGTTTGAGTCTGTATTGACGAGAAAAAATGTGAAGTTTTGTTGTATAGTGTGGAAGCATGTTAGGTGATATTTTTCATTAATTATATGCGCTTTACGGGATATAGTTATTTTTGAAAATTATTTGTAAATATGTCGTCGTTTGGATTTTAAAATTTTGAAGAAGAGATGGAGCCTTTGGACAATTACCTAGAAAGGCTTGAACTGACATTTTTAGTTAATAAAACTGAGGAGGTGGCACTTCTATTAACTAGAGTAAGGCCTAAAAACATACGGGCTTCTTAAAAACCCTTTGATGCCAGAAGCACTTAAAGACAAAAGCTATGAGCAACTAGTTGGGGTGTTAAAGAGTAATTTTAATACACCGAAATCTGGGGTGTCGAAGAGGATGGTGTTCAACCAGCGTTCGCAAGCCGAGTTTGAAACATTAGCTCAATATGTAGAGTAAATAAAAATACTTTGATTTTGGAGCATTTCTCAAGGATGCATTACGTGATCGGTTGATAAGTGGTCTACGGGACAGATCTATTCAATGCCAGTTACCTAGGGAGAAGATTCTCACATTTGAGGAGGCGTGTGAAATGGCAGGGCGTCTAGATCTTTCCAACGACCTTTCATGAAGTGGAGCCTCATTCTGTGAATTTTGTTGGGAAAAGAGGAAAGGGCAGACAAATGTGTAAAAGTACTGGAAAGGATCTGGGATTGCAGGGGAAGAGGTTGTATTTTAGGTGTAACAGTCCTTTGCATTTGGCTGCGGAGTGTCCTTTGAAAAATAACAAATGCTACACATGTGGCAAGGTAGGACATAGCTACGACGTGTAGATTAAAGAAAGAAAAAAATGGGCCTAAACTTAAAGTTAGTGAGCTAGAATTATGTCATGTGGGCGAGGTGAGGGACAGTGATGCGCAATGGGTAACAACAGTGAACGTGGATGGTAAGCTAGTAGGAATGGTGATTGACACTGGTTGTCCACGCACATTGATGCCAGAAAGTGTGTATAAAAATATTTAGGATTAAAACCTTAAGATCGCCGTCATTGGGTCTGAGTTCATACTCGGCTCATGTTCTAGATCTGAAGGGAGAATTTAGGGCCGAAGTAATGCATAGATCCTCCAAGATGGAGTTGCAAATCTTAGTAGTTTCCTCTAATCGGAAAGGAGCTCCGACATTGTTGGGGAGAAATTGGTTACATTTGTTGAAATTGGACTAGCAGACAGAAGTTAGGTATGTTGGGAGCATGCTACTGGAGCGATAAAGTCTGGTGAAATCACTAATTTATAAACATGTAGAGGTGTTTGACGGGTCGGCGGGGGCTATTTAGGAAATAACAGTAGATGTGATTATGAATAAGGAGCCACACATATATTTTGTAAAGCGAAAACAGTGTCTTACGCTTTGCAGGATGCGGCGGAGGAAGAGTTAAAGTTGATGCGTGATGAGGGAATAATGTACCCCGTTCAACATAGCCAATGGGCCACATCGTTAGTGTGCGTAGCTAAAGAAAATGGAAAAGTAAGGTTATGTGGGGATTTTAAAGTGGAAGACGAACACCATCCGTTGCCCACGATGGAGAGTATTTTTGAAAAGCTCTCTGGGAGAACCATATTTAGCAAGATTGATTAGTCAAAGGGGTACCTACAATTGCATGTTAGTGGAGCGTCTCAACCTTTACTAACTGTGAATAAGCATATGGGATTGTTCAGATTCCGCAGACTAAGTCCAGGTATAAATAGTGCGTGTTCTCTTTTTCAGTCTGTCATGGACCGAATTTTGTTAAGGTTAGAGAAAACCTGTTGTTATATCGATGATATAATACTAGTATCAGGTACAGTGCAAGAGGCCATGAAACGTACAAATGAGGTGCTTCAGAGACTAAGGAGTTATGGGGTGAAAGTAAATAAGGACAAATGTGTTTTTTTTTTGTGTGGATGAAATTACCTGTTTAGGTCATCGGATTGATGCGATGGGAATTCATCCAACCAAGGTAAGGGTGAAGGACATATAAGGGGCAGCAGTGCCAGAAGTTGTGACACAGTTGTGGGCATTCCAAGGACTTTTGCAATTTTATTGAAAATTCTTACCAAACTTAGCAACTGAGTTGAGTCCTTTGTATAAATTGTTGGAGTCTGGCAGGAAGTGGAAATGAGATCAAGAAGAGCGACAAGTGTTTGAGAAAAATAAAAGGTTACTAGTGGAAAGTGACACAGTGGTGCCATTAAGATAACTTGGGATGCTTCCATTAGGGGTCTTGGGAGTGTGATGAGTAATGTGTTCCCAGATGGTTCCACTCGACCTGTATATTTTAAATGCAGGACATTATCAAAAGCAGATAGAAAGGAAGCTTTAGCATCGATTTTAGGAGTAAAAAAATTCCTCAAGTATGTTTTTGGTCGTAAATTTACCTTGGTTACTGACCATAAACCATTGTTGTATTTGTTGTCCCCCAAGAAACGTATTCCAGAGATAGCAGCAGCTCGTATACAGCGGTGGGCGCTGTTACGGTCCTCATATGTTTACGAGTTGGAGATCGTTGAAGCGGATGTGTTGTCACGATTGCCGGCTGGTCATGGGAAGATGTTAGAGGAAGATGTAAATTTTACTTTTGCATCTTTAGAGAAGCTACCAGTATCTAGTGAAGAAATTGGGAAATAAACTAGGAAGGATTTATGTCTTAGTAAAATGGTAGACTGTACATTGCATGGTTAGCCACTCAAGGTGGAACCGGAATTGATGCCTCTTTTTCAGAAGCGGCATGAGCTATACATTGAAGACGGGTGTCTCCTCTGGAGGAATCGAGTAGTGGTCCCAGAGGCGTACCGTCAGATCATTTTGTCAATGTTACACGAAGAACACCCCGGAATGTCTTAAGATGAAGACGTTATCCCGACGGTATGTATGGTGGCCAAGAATTGACTCGCAGATTGAAGAAATTTGCAAGAAATGTTCCATTTATCAGGAGACTCGAGATGCCGCTTCAAGAGTACCGTTGTGACAGTAGAGCTGGCCACTAAGAAGATGGCAGAGAGTTCATGTTGATTTCGCAAAACTGAAGGGAACAGAATACTTAGTGTTGGTTGACGCTCATTCGAAATGGACAGAGGTGCTCCCCATGTCTACTACGACATCGCAAACAATAGCAAAACTAAGGTCATGTTTTACAGCCTATGGTATGCCGGAGAAGCTAGTGTCTGACGGAGGTCCACAGCTGGTTTCATAAGAGATGGAAGATTTTCTGTGAGGAAATGGGGTGGTGCACATGATATCACCCACCACCTTATCATCCAGCATTTAATGGACAGGCGGAAAGCTCGGCGAAGTTAGTGAAAAAGGCGCTTGTACGAGCCTTGAAGCAGGATCGTCAGGAAGGGAGGACAATAACTCTCTAGCATAGGTTACATAATTTCTTTTTTGCCTATTGGCATACCCCTCACACAATTACAGGTAAAACCCCGGATGAGTTATTTCTTGGATTCAGACCGAGAACTCTGTTGTCAGTGTTGAAGCCTCATTTGGCAGCAAGAGTGGCGGAAAATAAAGAAAAAGTGGAAATAAATTGGAATAGAAAGGTGGATAACCTCGTACATTTGAAGAAGGTCAAGTAGTTTTCGTTAAAACGGTTCGAGGATAAACTGAAACATGAATGCCAGGGAAAATAATGATTATAAGTACAGTTACCTATTTAGCTAGGGTGGGAACTATAGTGAGGTGTGTGTATGCGGATCACTTGCGTAATTCAATGTTTGAAAGTGGGACGGAAGCCCTGTTGGGACAAAAACTAGGAACCAATGACCCTGTGGAAGGAGTGCTTTTGCCTGTGATAGAAGATAATTCACAACAAGAAGGTTTTCCAGGGCAAACAGATGCTCCGTCTCCTGAGAAACCACCCCTCAGTTTCCCCAGTGCCTTGGAATCGCCTCGTTCAGGCACCCCTCTGACTGTGAGATGAACCCCTCGGGTAAGGAAGCCCCCGAGGAAGCTCGATCTGTAATGATCCGACCACCCCTTCTCTTCCTTAGGACTGAGTAGGAGATAGGGAATAGTTTGTAAATTAGATTAGGTAATTTAAGTGACACTGTGAATAATACTGTAAATTGTTAAGAGAGACAAGGTCATTCTTTTGAAGGGGAAAGGTGTGGTATCTGATGATGATAATAATAAGAAGGAAAAGAAACTGGGTGTCTACTGACAGAGGTTGGCAGCTTGACAACCGAAAAGACGGAGCGAAGGGAACGAAGGAAACTTGTGACTTGTAATGGCCGAGCTTATGGGTGGTAAGCTTTTCTTTAGCCGGAGCAATATCCATTTATAAATGTTGCATCCTGTGGAGGATAGAACAAAGAGATTAATATTAATTAAGTGCATCTGCATTAGTGTTAAAACATAGTAATACTCCTTGCCACACACTTCAACCGGCCTATATCTGAATGTCACTGGGTATCCATTTTATTGTGAGTCTCACGTCTTAGAACCCGTGACCACTGGTTCTTCGTCCTGTGTAGATTGCGGATGTCCCCCCCCCCNNNCCCCCCCCCCAAATGCGCAGCAATAAAATATGAGTATGAAAGAGAGAATAAAACAGAACCACTAATGGTTTCGTACAGCCTTAACCACCCCTCCGTGTTTAATAAGGTGGCAATTAATTTAAGTGCCTTTACCTCGGTAATAAACCTAACAATACCCCGAATATGGCGTCTATTAAACATGAACATCATTCTACTTTCGGAAACTATAGGGCCAATATATGTATAAAGCACGTCGTCTTACTACTTGTTTGGGTTATATACTAATTAGGCTAATGGTTTTAGGTAGTAGGAAGGCTATATTTATTTATAGGAAGTTTCCCCAAATTTGTGTGGAGGTAGGATGGTATATATTTTGGAAACCCCACCCTCATTACACTCGACCGAGATTCGAACCTTGATCTCCTCGTCATCGGCAGTCTATTCCACTACAAAAGTAGCGTGTTAGACCATGCGGCCACCGAAGAGTGTGCTACATTATTGTACTTAAAGTAATTGATTTTTTCTAACGTTACCTAAAATCCGTAGTTTCCGTAGTTATAACTTACAATAATGATTGTGTGTACACTTAGTTTTAGATGAGACTGTTTAAAAGTAAATCTTTCAACGTCAAGATTATTAGTGGTTTAATCTGAGCGGAGGGTTTGGCTTAAGATAGCTTAGAGAAGAGATGAAGAAAAAAAGACATTTTTAAATTATACGTAGACTTTTATTCCTCATACATCCGGTAGGTTTCGAACCTCGGACCTCCTCATCTTCGGCAATACATTATATTGTGAACCTGACACCTTAGATCTTGTGGCCGTCATGCAGATGCCGATGTATAACTAGACAGGATCTTCTTTTATCCATCATTTCTCCCCGGGTCAGGGTGAACAACATGAAACCTACCCCGTCTGATGAAAAGGGGGTGTGTGATGTTCCCAGTGAGTCATGATCCGTTAACCCTCCCCCCCTTAACATCCATCCGCCCTCTCCACCAATCAAGCAGCCTACTTCTCCCGTGTCCATTAAGTCACAAGCTAACTGTAAACATCGAAGAAGACCGTAAATGTCAATAAATTGGTGCAAGTATATAAAAAAAAGTCAGCTACGAGTCGCGTCCAAAATGTTACTAGTTCTGGTTCATTAGCTAGAGCTAGATTCTTGGTTCAAAATTCCACTAAATCACACACATTGACTAAAGCCTAATTCCCTAAAACACATAAGTGACGTCATTAACTACCTACAAACCATTATTTTATAAAAATACCGTCTCTCAAACTAAATACAATCTGACACAAAAATACAACAGTAAAACACGAGAAGGGGGGTGGGGATTAACTTTAAAAAAAATTAAGCGTTTATTTTTTTGGCCAACATTGATAACGTTTTACTATTTATTTATTTGAGGTATTTAACGTGCACTTTCTGAACCGACTGATTATATCAGCAAACAAAAATATCCATGAGCGAGAGCGAAAGTGTCTACCAATTTTGCCGGAAAGGTACTTTCTAATACCTTCTAGGGTTCTTTTACATGCCACAATCGACATGGGACCGACGGCTTTACTTAGCCTCTGAAGGCAGTTGTGCTACGGATTTGTATAGTTCAAGAAAAATTCGCCAACCCCGGTTAGGTCTGAATCCACGAACATCGGGTCCTGAGGGGAGCACTTTACCCCAAAACCACCAAGGTCAACTTTACTGTATAATTAGTGTTATTTTATAGGTACTGATGATATCTATCAAATATGACAACTACAAATCACATGAATTGAAGTATGAATAGGGATGTAGTAAAAGTATCAATGAATTCCTTTCGATCGAAATACGTTTTTACTTGATACTGTTGCCACGATACTTTTACTCATATGAGTATTTACATTCCTGTATCGAATCTTTATTGAAATAAACAATCATTTTCTTGAAAATGTATATGATTTGTCTTAAAAAATGTGATATTTTTAAACTCACACTTTGATAACCTTACTAAAATTGTGATTGTATAATGATTTAATAGAGACATTTTTAGGATCAGAGTTAAATGAATTGTTACTTATTGTGACTGGTCCAATCATTTTATGTTTTATGCTTATCTTTTTAATTGACTTAAGAGAATTCAATAATATCTTGATTACTTGAGATTGTTTACGAATGAGAGGATACGCATTCGTAGAAAGTTTGAAACGTACTAAGGCCTACTCTAAGTTAAAGGTTTCAAATTTTGTAACGATCACTAAGCAATGTCGGTGGTTACCGTTTTGTGGAAGTAAGTTCAACGGAATTGTCTCGAGGTGACTTCACCCGAAAATCTACTTCTAAAGGGATTGGATGCAGAATGGGGGAGGTGGTAACATATTATTTCTATACTCCCCCCACCCCCCCTTGTTGACTCTAGACCAAATGTCTATTCTTGTCAATAACTATAATTTTTGATTAAACTAGTTANCCCCCCCCCAATTTGAAGTTTTAGGACAATCTTTAATGTGTGTAAATATATATATTTTGAATATCAAGTCGTATGCCTGATCTTAAATTATGTGTGTCGGGAGTATAGGGGGGAGGGGGTGAATACTCCCCACATATCCCCACCCTCCCTCCCGTGTTGTGTCCCTGACATCACTGGTTTTTATCTTGGTTACACCCGCTTCGTTGGTCGAATGGTATAATCCAAGGCGTCGCTCTTGAAATAGATTGGACAACCGATGACGCGGATATCGGGTCTCAAATCCCGTTTGGATGTACTGAGAGTAGTTTTCCCTTAACGGTTTTTCATATACTTCCACGCAAATTCAAATACACTTCCTCTAAATTTCAACCTTCCTCATCCCTAACACATTCTCGTAATTACTACGTATACGTATAACCCGAAAGGGTATTAGGTTGTGGTGCTGGAAACGAACATATTGGGTTTGTTAGGCTGGCGACAATCCCAAGCCCTTGAAAGAGGATAGTCCCTTTTTACAGTGACTCCTTGCTGGCTTGGACACCCCCGCGCCCTGGAGGCGCCGCTCTCAGTAAAGGCGCGTTGTTTACCTTGTGTTTAGTTAGTGCAAACCGGAACTAGGACACGAAAAGTTGACGACCCCCGTCATAAAGACGGGTGGAAAGTGTTTGGCAACGAAATTTTTCATGAAGATATCTTGTGTGGGCAGGGGAGTGGGGAACTTATAACAACAAATGGAAGCGCCAGATTGCGCCTCCTTTCTTCTTGTTTACAACAAAGGCAATTCCTCACATAACAAAATCTTGAGTTGTAGAAGTACGAACTAAGGAGGAGTATCGATGGTAGATGTTTTGCTTTCGATGTTCGACGTTTTCATCATCGATGGTGAATGGCCGACGTTTTTAGACCATGGCTGTTTTACTATTCTACTTCTCTTGTACATTCAAACTGCTGACTGCTAGTTTTTCTTTTTTTAATAAAGCGTATTTGAAATGTAATATTACATTTTGACAATTTAAAATAATTATTTCAATTATTCACGATGATTCTTGTTCAGGAATTACGATGATACTATTGGCTGTCGGAGTATTGGCAACAAATAGACAAAGCTTACATGGATAGTTGCATACTTCTTACAGTTAGTTTTTACTATCATATTGTTATTGAGATATTGAGTCTTCCTCATCCTCTTCAGTGGAGGCGTGGGAGATCAGGGGCTCGATAACAGTCGGGTGCACTGAGGAGGGTTTTTCCTAAGTGGATTTCCACTCTCCTTCCACGAAAATTCGGGTGCACTTCCTATGAATTAAACACCTTCCTTAGCCTAAACCATTTGTGTAATTAGTACATAGGCGTATAAGCCGAATGGTTAGTAAGATGCAGTTCTTAAAAAAAGTCTCCTTCCGGAAAGCACCCTCACCCCTACCTGAAAAGTGGGACAGACTTAACAAAAGCAGAAAATTGCCTCGAAGGGAAAATGGTATCAAAACTAGTTTCCCTACATTATCTTTATTATTTTAATCATTATTATAATTATTATGAGTTCTGTCTTGCGACAGGTCCATTCATTTTGTTGGTGAACTTAGGTCACCAACGCACCATGTCCTCTGTCTCCTTCAGCTCCCAGAATGTTATTCTTTCCTTTAAGTGATATAATATTTGAATCATCCTTCTTCCTAAACTCCTCTTTCCCTCAACCTTTCCTTCTCTAACACCGTGCAATAAACAATTCCTCCTAAGGGTGTGTCTAATCCAGTTTGATTTATACCTAAGAATAGCATCCAAAATGGTTCTCTTCTCACCCACTTTTCTTAGGTATTCTTCATTTGTCACCCCTGTCATTAACCTGATCTCAAGTATTCTCCAGTACCACATTTCAAAACTCTCCAAGTATTCCCCCCCCCCCCCC